>JABUQX010063707.1:0-47016 GCA_015478945.1 Trachelipus rathkii | reverse complement strand
GGGCTCGTTTAATTATTATTTTAATTATTAATCATTGGTTTGATGACATTTACCTATAATATCAGGAATAGCCCATACGGCTGTTAATATATCTTATTTAATATTTATTATGATATGACATTCAAGCGATCCAATGCCTCTTAATGAATATTGTTAGTTAAACTGACAGCTAAATAGATATGCCTTCTAGGATCATTATTTCTATTATATATGGTAATAATCATAGAGAGGTCAAAGCAGCTTCCTAATTATTATTCATATTAATAATAACAACAATAAAACTCTAGAATGTCCCCGTCTACCCATAATAAATAAAATAAACATAAGAACGCATTCATAATTATGACCACCAGTAACCAATAAAAAAAATATAAGAACCACTTCACCTAAATTCCATCAAACCCATAATAAAAAAATATAGTAATAATAATAAAGCATGTACCTATCTAGACTGTCCCAGTTCAACAATAATAATATTATATATATAATAATAATAAAATAATAGATTAAGAACCGCATTGGACCCTCTAAATCACATCAACTCATAAAAAAATTAAGGAATAATACTTAAAGATCGGCATGTCCTTCAACAGTCCATCAACAATAAAAAATTAAATTTAAGAAACCATTGGGGTCTCTAGATTAGAAAGGGCAAAAGTATCAATATAAATAATAAAATTACTTAAGAAGCAGCATGCATGGTCACTCCATCACCAATAACATAATAATAAAATAATAATAAGAGCTCATTCCCTCTAGATTCCCATCAACATAATAAACATAATAAATAAAATACTAGAAAGCCGGCGATGACCTACTAGACAACTTCACCCAATCTATCCTCAACCAAAATTACTTCCTCTTCTTCCGTAGCGCCTCCACGCATCGAGTCTTTCTAATGATATTCTAAAATTGGTAAACAACATTCAAATACTCAACATATCTATTATACACATTATACAAAAACTAAAACAACTGCTTTCTCTTTTTCCGGGCTTGTTTTTAAATTAACCAGGCCTACTTGTTTGAACATCTACAATAAACAATAACAGCAACACAAGGAATGATACAGATACTGGTACAATTTAATAGTTGTGAAACTGGAAAAAAAAATTATATATAAAACTCCAATAATATAATATTTCTTTAATTTTATTCATAAATAAATCATATATATACGAAATAAAATAAAAAAAAAAAAAAAAAAAAAAATCAAAAACGTGATCTTTATAAAAAAAAAAAATCAAAAAAAAATCAGATATTTTTTCATTTGATTTTTTGCTGGCCTATATTAATATATTTAAATATATACTTAATATATTATAGTATATAATAAAATATATAATATATAATATATATAATAGATATTATATATATAAATACATAATATACTATAATAATATATACTATATTATATTATAATATATATAAATAAATATAAAATAATAATAATAATAAATATATATTATTATATATATTATATATATAATTATGAATATATAGTATATATATATTAATATTATTAATATATATATATAATAAATATATATAATTAATATAATATATATAAATATTTATATATTATATAATCTAATAATAATATAATATAGATATATAAATAATTTATTAATAATATATATAATAATTAATATATTAATATATATATATAATATATTATATATAATATATATATTATATATACGAATACGATACGTTACACCTTTCAAATCTAGGCATTTCCACTGCTCTCAAACTTCTCCAATTCCAGAAAATCTTTTCTAGGGCGATAACTCCAGCGCTGTCCAAGGGATAATAATACAAGCAGAAAATAAAACGGTTGCTACCCGGTCCCTATATTTATATATAAATAATATAACTATATAATTCTATATATATAGTAAATATAAATATAATAAATATTATTATATAAAATATGAATATAATTAATTATATAATATATATAATTTATTTAATTATTAATATAAATAGACATCCTTCCACTAATACCACGAAAAGGTCTCTCTTCACATGATCGATCGGATGTGTCCAAAATATCAAAATTGACTGCATTGTATTAAATTAAATCAATTCAATCTTTAAATTAAAAAACCAAAAAACTAATTCTTGACTTCCCTTTACATTTCATATATTATATTTTAATCTATTAATAAAAATATAAAAGAAATCTGAGTCGAACATTCGCAACTTCCAAATAAATGGTCAAAAAATAATTATGTTCTGTTCTATAAAATTTAAAATTAATCATAAATTAAGGTAAAACTTGTCAATAGTCTACCAATCCCTCATTCAAAACTCCATCTAATCAAACTATCACATTAAGATCATTCTGCAGCCTCAGGGACTTCAGTTTCTTCTCCTTTCCTTAGGTTCTTCATTATTTCTCCCTCTTTCAACCATATCCTCTCGCAAATCAATCAATTATCAATATATATATATAATTAGGGGATGCCCATATTAAAAAATATCGATATATCGTTATATCGATAAATTAAAAAAATATCATCGCCTTCTATATTACACAAAAAAAAATATCAATCATATAAGATTGTGGCAAATATAATCAGTAATTATATATATAATCAATATATATATATAATATATATATATATTATATATAAATATACATATATATTAACTATAATAATAATATATATAATATATAATATATATAATATATAGAATATACTATAATATATATATATAAATAATAAAAATAATATAAAATATATATAATATATAATTAAAAAAAATAAATATAATATAATAATATATAATATTATTAATATATAATATTAATATATATATATTATATATCTTCCATATTAGTCACACAATAGGTTAAAAAACAACCATCAGCTACCTAAATAAATATCAATTTTTGAATCAAAAGTCAAATTAATAAAAACAATAGTGTTAACACTAACATAAAATAAAAATAAAAAACAATATTTAGGAGTACGATTTTTTTTTATTTTACAACAGCAGGAAATATTTATTAACACATTATCTTATATTTAAGCAATTAGGTTTTTTACAGGATTACGGTTTAATACTAACAAATTAACAACAACAACTTAAACTAACTCAAATATATATAATTATTTATATATATAATTAATATAATAATAATATTATATATAAATATATAATATATATATATAATAAATATATATATATAATATAGAATATAAGCTTAATGCCTAAGTAATTTTGCCTACATAAATACAAAAATATATAATATATAATATATATATATATAATAATATATATATATAATATATATAAAAAATATTAAATATATAAATATATAATAATAATACATATCGTTTCCAAAATTACCGCAACAATTAATCGTCATAACTTTAGGTATTCGATCCGATTAATGCTTTTACCGAAATCGGGGTATCGCATAATTTGTCCCAAAACTACAAACTATATGGCATAATATCCATAACGGGTTCGGACCTACCTATAAAACTTTAACCAATAATGATATCCAATACCTATTGTTTTAATATAAATAAATATATAATATAATAAATATAATTATAAACTATATATATATAATATATATATATATACTATACTATATAATAAAATAAAAATATATAATAATAATATATATTAGTATATATACAGAATATTCACTACAAAACATACAAAAAGCATGAAGAATTGGATTTATCACATCATCACTATATAAAAGTGTCTTGGCAATATATAATGAATTTGACCTATTTATAATGTCATCCCTCTCCCATTTTTGTCCCAAAAAAACGAAAAATCTAAAACCAAATTTCTTTATTTAAACGTAGGGGACAACGAAGAACGAAATATGGGAAAAAAAGTTTCATCACTTCAGGTTCAGGGTGCAAATTTATTTTTCCCTTTAAAATTTTTTTTTAAAATAATCGATCTTCGATATTAAAAAAATATCGAAATATCAATTTATCTCTGGGAGAAATATCCAAAGAAATATCGACATATCGAGGCAAAAAATCATATTCGAATATCATATTGATTTACCTCCATATAATCTTATTAATTATATATATATATAAAAATAATATATATAATATACAATATAATATATAATTATAATAATATAAATATAATAAATATAATATAAATAAATTATATACTAATAATATATAAATAAAATATATACTTATCGATATTCATTATCCAGTCAAATAACTAATATATACTAAACTATATTATACAATATATATTATATATATATATAAATATAATATATATTTCATAATTTATATATATATATATATTATATATCTATATATATATTAGAAATATTTAATATTTATGTATATAAAATTTAATATATAATATTAAATTTAAATTTGGATTAACTTTAATGTTCTATAAAAGAATCTATTTTATTATTCATTATATAATGTTTTGTCTAATTAGCTTTCATCAAATCATTTTTTTTAATATTTTATAAAATTATATTCTCAAATAACGTATTATTATTTCCCTTTGCTTTTACAAAAGAATATGTTAATTTCTCATTTTTTTATTTAACAATTTTTAATCTTTACATAGAGCTATAAATATGTATATTCAATTTATTTTCAGTCTATTAGATAGATATAATATTATGAGCGGGTTTAACTCATATAAATAACATATAAATAAATATATAAATATATCTAATTATAACAATAGATATATATATATATAAGTATAATAGATATAGATAATTAGTTTACTAATTAATACTATATTTTTTACTAAAGTATTATTTATATCGATTTTCCTCTCTTTATTGTTTGACATTTCTTATTGTTGTTGTGGGGTGTAGTGTTCGAGTTGTGGTATAAAATGCAATCCGTACTCCTTACATAAACTTACCAACATTCGTGTCTTAAACTCGACTTTGCCTCTGATATCACTCTAACACACCATACTTTTGCCTCTTTCACTCAGGTGTAAGAATCATCCTCTACTCTTTAATGTTATCCACTATAACAATTAAAATTGCTGATCATTTGAGTGTTACCTATGTAAACTATAAAACTCCTGTAACACTCTCCGATCTCGATTTCTACTCATTCTGGGCTACAAACTTCTTCCTCAAACTACAATAACTTTCTTCTGCTACTTTCTTCTAATAAACAGATTCACTCTTTCTAATCACTACTTCTCACCAGTACTATCTATCATCTCTCACAAATACTTATCTCTATAGTGGATTTCAATTACACAACAATGAGGTGGCCTTCATAACTATTTAGGTGAAGGAGATCATTCCATCTCACGATCTAGAAACTAACAAAGAACCTACACACATTCCGATTTCCCAACCAATTCTTTGAACACACTTGACCTATTTCACCACTAGTCCTTCTCTCAAAAATACACCGTTTATCGCTCCTAATTTTAAACTTCTCTCAACAGCCCAGACTGCCTACGCGTTTTTTCTGCACTTCGCGCTCTACCTAACAAATGAACTCTTATGACTTGAGACGCTTCCTTTCCACTAAGGTGAAGCTAACGTGCTGACGAATAACAGTTCATCTTCTCACTAAATCTTCCTACCTCATAACTGTTCATCGTGCTTATCATCTGCATTCAGGCTAGAGAGAAGCGTCTACGAGTTTGAAAATTCTCTTTCGCATATCACTCGCTAAATTTTCACGCAGTAGAAAAGCTGCAGAACTCTGCGGATCGACACACGTCGTCATCAAACGGAAATGCCTAACCTTCCTGGGTGCAACGACAAAATTTCTTGCCGCTGCCCAAAATCATCTCAACAACTTCTGAAATCTGCGGCCGCCAACGAAAAAGCCATATCATCGTCGCCTCAATGTGCTTCACTTCAACCGAACAGCTGCAGCTTCTTCCCCGCTGCCTCCATTCCAGTCGTGCCTGGAGAACAGGGGAGCGTCAGGCGCCAACTGAGACACGTCAGAACGCCCCGGGCAGGTTCTGCCCGCATGGGAGAATTCTGACGCACCCCGCCCTCACAAACTATATTTAGTAGGGCTCAAGACTCAGCCACGTGCCGCAGGGGAACATACGCCACCCAAACGAGTGGCCAAAAAAGTGGAAGCCCGCCTCAGCCTGCTAACTAGCCCTATACCGCGCAACTAGCGAGTAAAGGTTAACACGTCGAACTCCACTGCTAGACCAGCGGGAAATGCATGAGCTTTACCGAATCGTCAACGGGCGGCGGCGGCAATCGACGTCATCAGACTGCGATTGAACTGGAGGGAGGGGCCCGGAGAAAAAACTACAGACTCGTGGAGCGCATGAGACACGCAAAACATCGACCGGAGCACGCGTCAACGCGCCAACGGCATCGGCTTCGCGCGCTGGCCGTACTGACCTGCACTGGTCGAGCGATGGACCAATTCGGCTGTGGCAGAGGCACGCTCTGCGGAGAGGTAGCCGCAAGTCGCATTTCTCGCCTACGTTGCTGACTTTGGCATGAAGAGCGGCTCACCGGCACATCCAACAGCCATTCAATGCCATACTTCGACCCCCTCAACTCAGGGCAAGCTGCTCCTGCGTTGACGTCGAGAATGCCGCGAGTTCTAAGCTGCCCATTCAGCCCGAGCGGATTAGGATATGCCGATGGTGCGGGCCCAACGTGTAAAGCAATAGGAAAAAACGCAACGGCGTAAAACTCCCGCGCAAAACCGCAAAGTCTATAGCGTTCACGCGACGGCGCGCCGTGGACAAGGGAAAACAGCCTGACCGACGAAACAAAAAAAGCGTAACGCGTCAACAGCACAACGTCTACGCCGCAAAAAAAGGAAACCAGAACGGAGAGCTAAGAGTACGGACAGCGAAGAGAATGCAGCTCCTAAATGAGGTGAATTAAAGAAACAGAATCCGCAGAAATGCCCAGCGACCAGAAAAAAAGAATAATACGAGAACCGCGGCCGATGAATGCCCAGTTCAACCAAGAAAAAATAATTAACTGAAGGAAACCAGGCACTCGAAAGGCAGCAACCATAAGAAAAAGAAAGAGGAATAAACTGAGAAGCCGCAATCCTAGCAACTGTCCTAAGCATACCAAAGATAAAAGAGAAGAAGAAAAAGAATAAAAAAAACCGCAGTTGACGCCGTCGAAATGCCACAGCAACGCAAAAAAAAGAAAAGTAACTTAAAGGCGCAGGCCGCTGTGCAACATCCCATGCAACCAATAAAACGAAAAAAACCCAGGGGCGAACCCAAGGAAGACCTCAAGAGAAGATCAAAGAAAGAAAATAATAATAATGACTGAAGGAAGCCAGGGCAGCGTGCTAGTAATATAATAAGATATAATAAGAAGCAAAAAAGAAATAAAGCCGCAGTGCCCCTCTGAAAGCCCTCAACCAGAAGTAAAAAAACAGATACACTTTACTGTTGCTGTTGATTTTACTGCTTCTAATGGCGATCCGCAAAAGCCAAATAATCGAGCCCTCGTGCGGCCGCCCAGCATAGCAGGCTGTCTAAGAAGGCGAAAATAAACAAAGTCAAACGCTGCTAACAGAAATCTAGATCACAGTAGACAAAAACAACAATAAGACCATCAGCACGAAGGCAAGGGCGAACCAGCCGTACCGCGGGGGAACAGCTACAAGAAACAAGGAAACATCAACACTAAAGAAGGGACAACGACAGACAATCGAAGATGGGTTAAATATGAAAAAAAAAAGAGAAGGAAAAAACTGCAAACAAAAGGTGGCGGGAATGGGACGCTGAAGGAGACTCTACTTAAAAGACGAAAAAAAAAAAAAAAAAAAAAAAAAAAAAAAAAAAAAAAAGCAAAACAAGAAATAAAGCAAAAAAGTCGAGGGAGAAAAAAAAAAGAAAAAAAAAAAGCAAGAAGGGTTGCAGGAGGGGGCAGCTGCCCGAAGATGTAGAGAAATATAAGAGGGAAAGAGAGATAAATAGAATAAAAAAAGAAAAGAAGAGTAAGAGAAGATAGAAGAAGAAAAAAAAGAGAAAAATGAAGAATGAGAAGAAAGTAGAAAGAGAAAAAAGAGAAAAAAAGAGAAAAAGAGAGAAAATAGAAAAAAAAGAGATAGAAAAAAAGAAGAGAAATAGAAAAACCTTCATGGGATGCGTAAAGCATGATAGGAGAATATAGAGGAGAAGAAAAAATATATTAGAGATAGAAGAAGAATAAGATAACTTACAGAATAGCAAAAAGATAGAATAGAAAGAAAAAAAAGAGATGTAGCTGAGTGAAGCAAAAGAGAATATGAGAAGGAATAAGTTGAAAAGAAAGAACAAAAGAACAGAGATAAATAATGACTTGGAGAATAGGGCCAAAGAAGGGAATGCGAGCGCAGAACAAGGAGAGGGGGCGAAGAGACACAGCAGCACACCGGGCTGCGTCGGAGACGCGGTCCAGCGGAGAATGCGAGGCCGTAACAATCCTCATGGAGAAGCGGAGAACGAGTGGAGCCGAAGGAAGAAGCATGGCTGAAAGTGGCAAAACCCACCGAAATCAAGAGGAGAAAGCTAGTTGGAAAGAAGTGCGAGGCCGAGATGCCCCAAGAAGAAGATGCGACCAACGAACAATGAAACCCTCTGAGGAAGAGAAGACTATATAGAGAAGATAGAGAAAATAAAAAAAGATAGAAAAAAGAGAGAAGAGAAAGATAGAAAAAAAAAAATCAGAGCCTAATATGATTAAGAAAGAAGAGAAGAAAGAAATGAAAGAGCTTTAGATGAAGAGAAGTCATCTTCAAGTGACTCAGATGACAGTGACAAGGGAAAGAAATCGTAATAAGAAAAAAATATGAATAAAAAAAGAGATAAGAGAGATAGAGAGAAGATAGAGAAGATGATAGATGAAGAAGAGAAAATAAGAAAGAGTATATAAAGATGAAAAGAATTCAGGGAGAGGCACCATCGCCAGGCAGGGCCCGCCAGGGACCACATCTCCCACGCCCGAACGCGTATGTCCAGAACGGCGGAAAACTAGGTGGCAGGGGTCTGTCATTGGCCTGTGATTCAGTTAACCAGTTACGGAACCACCCATCAAGTGACAGCATGTCCATCGCGGGCGAAATCTCGGCGCCCAAGTGCGCCAAAAAAGCTGCACGAGTCAAGATGCACCCTGAGCCAAGATAATAATACAAGACACAAAAAAGAAAGCCGGCTAGCCCCCCGACCCCGCACAACTAGAAAAAAAAAGATAGACGTTAGCAAGAAAAATTAGATACAGAGGATGAGTACAAAAGAGAGATACAAGAGGACATACGAGAGACGCATATATAATATATTGATGAGGAACAATTAATGAAGTGGATAGATGAAGCAAACAGGAACGGGCGCCGTAACCAAAATACATTTAGCACCGTAAGAGAATGCGAGTTCAGACGTACGCCAAAAAGTGCACTGCGTGGCCAACACGTTACGGCAACAGCTGCATAAGTTACGAAGCACATCGGCGATTTGCCGTGTAACAATTAACAAAGAGCTCCCCCAATAACAGAACGAATAAGAGGAAATGGAAGAATGAGGCCCATCCTCCAGTCTCTAATCTTTGCTAACGCGAGCAATCATGAAACTTCTATGATGTATGTGAAGATTGCTGAGCGGAAAAAACTAGATAATATCAATCATCACAGAATCGATGCAAACAGGTAACTATTCCAAAACGGGATGTCAAATACAGACATGGTCGTCACTGCGTATTAGTGAGAAGAAAAATCGGAATCACTAAACAGGATAAATCAGAAATAACGCGGGAATACGTGACCAATCACGTTCACTCCATAAAGACCTCCGCCGGCACGAATCAAATCAAAGAGCTAAAGTGCATACGAACCGTCGCACGCCATCTGCTCACGGGGCGCCGTGCTCCGAGGACTTAACCCAAGCGCCCCTCCAGACACCCCCAACACCAGAATCTCCACCACAAACTCCAACCCGTTTACAAATATACATTACACTAAAATTTAACTTATATCGCGGAGACGCCGAAGAGAGAGAACCTAATACAATGCGAGAGAGAGAGTCTTACTCACTATGCTGGAGTGTATTATTATCATAAGTTTTACACTTTTGAGGCTTGAGTAGCGTGTGGTCTGTTGTGGTTAAGATATAAGATAGTAGGAAGTTAAAGAGGAGAATGTAAAGCGGGAGGAACGTGGTGGGTATATGTGCCGGGGAAAATGTAGCGGAGGTTTAATGGTATGTTAAGTCGAGCAGTCTTACCGACGTTTCTGTCCACGTTAGTTGTTTTCACTATTTGAGTTGCAAGTAGTGTAATTGCTGTTGGCATCACAGCATATGTGTAGAGTGATAGGTGAGTATAAAGGTGATTAAAACGTTAATATTGTCTTACTAAGAAAACTATATAGGCGTATGTACATCAGTTTAGAGCGCGGTAAAAAATAGTGTAGTAGGAAAGGGCAATTGATAGATATTAGAGGAAACAAAGAGTTAATATGCCGACCAGGATAAAGGTTATGAATCGGTGAAGGAAGTGCATGGGTTAATAAAAGTGAGAATATATATAAGAAGGAGAGAGAGGAGATATAAGAGATATAATATAATATAGAAATATTAAGATAGATATATGAACTTTAAGAATAATATAAGATATATATATATGTAATAATAAGTGAGATAATAATATATAAGTAATAATATATAATTACTTATAATTATAGAGAGAGAATATGTATTATATTAATATTAATAGAAAGTTGAGGCTATGGAAAGAGTGAGACGCCATTAGATAAATTCAGGAACAAAGTACAAATAAAAAAAGTAAACTAATTAGCAAATAATGAGAGTATAGAATATAGAACAGTAGCAGTAAATTACGTAGATGGGGAATAAGAGAATTAGTGTAAATAGTAAGAGAACCCTAGACCAGCACCGAAACTATACAAGTCAGAATTTCTCATATACTTAAATTGAAATGTCGTGAAAAATAGTAGTAAGATCTATGAGCCTCGTAGCTAGGAGTGCCAGGAAAGGTAAGTAATTTGAAGTACAGGTGAGTAAAAGGTTATAGAAACACGTACAATATAAAACATAATGGATTGATAGTACAGGTTATAAATGGATGGAGCCTGTAGGCCGCTATACACCTCACTCCACCAGACATAGCACTCCCACCGTCCCCTGACGTAGGTACCCCTGCCAGCCAAGCGCCGGTCCGGGGGTAGGGTCATGAGAAAAGAAATAATTATCATATAGATAGCTAGTTAATTAATAGCCAAAGAAAATAAAAAAATAAAGGAACGAGAAAAAAATTAAACATGAACGTGAGAAAAAGTATAACGAAATTTAAAGATATAGATAAAAGAAAAATAATTTAATGAGATTAATTAATGAAATGTATAAAATTATGGATATTGATGCTAAGAATAAGAATAGAAGTATAAAAATTATGAATGGATAGCTAAAGAATAATGAATATAACTGACACAATACAAATATTAGTAATTTTACAATGTTCGTTACAAGTGCTTGACTACTCTACGATGTGAAGATAAGAAAAAAATATACTTATAGTAAGAATCACTAATAAAAGAAGCATCAATGATTGAAATGAAGTAAATCCCGGTGGTACAGTGACCAAAAATATTTGAAATCGTAATGAGATAGATACTGGATTGCTGAAATGGACAAATTAATAAAGAGAATGAAGGGACTTAATGATGCTGCAAAATTGAAAAGTTGAGGAAAATGTGGATATTTGAGTCACTATCCACATAAAATATCCAGTAAGGAGTCAGTATAATAATAGTACACTAAACGATGTCCACTCTGTGGTGATATAAGCTCTCGAGTAGAGATTACGTGTTGGAAATAAAAATAATCTCCAATATAATAATGAAATTAAATAAAATAAAGTAGTAAAACACTAATAAATATAAATAACAAAATTAGTTATTAACTATTAATAAATAAATAGAATAATAATAATGTTTTGATAAATTAAATAATAAATATAGAATAAAAGAGATAATAATAAATAAAAAGCATAATCGAACGTACTAATAAAGAAGTGATAATTAGTTATATAGTGTTAGTTAATTAGCTATAATAGTAGTTATATTGAGGAAGGTTAATAAGTGAGAGTTTAATAAATATATGATTAAGATAATATATTAAGCAAAAGCTCAAACGAAAACAATTAAAGAATGTAATGGAGAATGGTTATTAATAAATAGATAATAATAATTAAA
Source organism: Trachelipus rathkii (assembly GCA_015478945.1). Lineage (NCBI taxonomy): Eukaryota > Metazoa > Arthropoda > Malacostraca > Isopoda > Trachelipodidae > Trachelipus > Trachelipus rathkii. The sequence continues at coordinate 34,822 of JABUQX010063707.1, read as the reverse complement.
TTAGGATAAATAAGTGAATAATAATAATTAAAATAATAATAATTTATATTTTATATAATAATATACCTTTTCATTGATATACATCACTATCATTATTTTTTATTATAATTAAATATTTAATTATATTATATTATTAATTATTATCTATTTACAATGTTTAATAAATTTTAAATTTTTACAAGCTTTGGTAAGTAAGATGTCAAAAATAATTTTGATAACCTCAGTATTCAATTTTATTTAGAGAACTTTATAGTTTAAAATAGAGGTTTACTTGTCTGGAAATGTTTAAAGAAATTACTGTAACAGTGGCTCTCTTTACTCATATTATGAAGATTTAGAAAACAAGAGAGAACAAGATAATGCAATCAAACAGGTTGTCTATATTAATGTAAATCTTGATTGTACTATGTTCTCAATATATTATTCCTATACTTCATTACTTAATATATACAATACATACGAACGCTTAGGCCCTTCTATGCAAAGCTGAACAAGACCTTAAAAGAAATTACATCCTCTATACTCTATATATTATGTATCCACTTACTTATATTTCATAATTCCGCCTAATATTGGAGTTAGTTAATTACCATTAAACTATTTTTTTGTTATTTATATTCTATATATTTAACTCACGTTCTACTATCGAATCTCTAAACTTCTAATACATTATCTCAAAATCTTTATTTCTTAAACTACATAAATAATCTATTAGTGTTCTTACTACTATTATTCCTAATATAAAAAATTTTCAAACTAAAAAAAAAATATATTATTATACTCCACTATATCTATATTTATATATTCTCATACCATATAATATACACCGATACTCTATATTGAAATAAGTTAATTCCCCCTGATACTATTTATTATCATTCATATTACTGATTAAGTTTATTAGTATATGCAGATCATTGTCTCATCTTTCAACGATCTATGAGCAACTTATAATCACAATATAAAAAACATCACTTAAACACATTTTTAAATCGTCCACCAATTCTTATATACACAATGACCTAAAGTTTCACTACACTAATCCTTTATTCATCAAAACATACATACATTCGCTCCTATCTAATTATTATTATTACTAACTTATACTTATCCTTATCATAACATACATCAATCTGCCCTATGGGGCTATATTATATACTACACTTTATCGCTTCATACGCAAATCATATAATATGAGTAAAGACTATGCTTTAGTACTCTAGACCTTCATATAGCTTTCTCATTAATAGGGATAGCTTAATACTATTAGAGGGATAAAGAGTTCATTCCTTCTCGACTAAATCTTTCTCTCCTCATTAACAATATATGGTATCTTTCTGCTTTATCATTACTATAACAACTGTACCTTACCATTCCTACTACAATAAATTCTCAGTTATCTCCTATCATCTACTTTCACTAGTAATTTTCTAACATATCAAGCTAGAAAATTCGTATGCAGTAGATAACTCTTGACGATAATAAAAGCTATGATTATATTACATCAAATAGTAAAAAAGGTAGCTATATGTACTTAAACCTATATCACTTAGTTCTCTTATATACTTAGACAAAATCTATTATCTGTACGATTATACCAAAAAAACTATCTTCAATAAATCATTATCTTTTTATAAGGGTCTTTAATTTTATTACAAATATGACCAATACTCATCTCACGCTCTCATTAAATTTCTCTAAACTCAACCCTGGACGTAATTCCTGGCAATTATCTACACCTTACCTCCTCCCTCATCTCAGATTATCACTAATGTACTTTGTACTATATTGACATTTATCTGGTGACGTATACCTCTGATCTATAGACGCTTAAAGGCGGGTGGCCCGGATGCATTCTTCCCCGAGTTTTGAGGCTATCTCTTCGGCCCCTCACTCAACTATATATTATGTCTCAATTTGTACAGATGGTTTGTGTGGAACACCGCACATCGTCAACCTATTCCAAAAAAGGAAGCCCCTCTGATCTTCTAACTATCGCCCTATACTCTCACTTGTATTCTATCTAAATCTTTGAAACACTTCTCAACTCTCACTTCTTAGGACCATCTGGAAATCTCATCTTTTCTTTCCATCTCCCAGTATACACGCTTTTCACGTAGGCTATTCACAAAAAGTTACTACTTTCATATATTATACTTCTATATTAATATATAAAGTTTATAGGTAAGTCCCTGTACTGAATTATATTTAAACAGATACGGGAACTGGCGTTTTGGACTTGAAGTAATTCAAAACGATAGTAGATTTAGAGGTATATACGATATCTGACCTCGAAAGGAACCGATTACGAGCAATTCGGTTATTAATTTTACGGTCATTACTGACCATATGGTTAAACGAGGGTTTTACTTTACTGGCACGTTATTGTCTAAGCTCGTCTACTATTTACACTGGCGACTCAATTATCGGCGGGGGCTATTGGAGCAACTCTTCATTTGCATCAATTTACCATATTAAGACGAGCTGTTAGAAAAACAATTGGTGTGTCAAGACAGATTCATTTGCTATAATCATTACCATATATTATGTAGTCTATCTTTCTTCATCGAATAGCGCCTCACCTCGCACATCCAAGTACGAGCCACACGCAAGGCCCGATGACGCAACACCTCAGATCTCAACTTACTAGTTACACATACAGCTGAGCACAGTATCGAGTATTCTAGCGCGTACGGCTGAAGCCTGCCCATCGTACTTGCTCGCTGATCGGTAAATGGCCGAGGGGCGTCCCCAAACCGTTTCAAAGCCAAGAGGACAAAACGTCAACGTACAAAACAAGTACACAGTTCTCCTTGTTTACAATACTTATCTTTATCTATATATTAGACAAGAGAAAAGAATTTGCAACGGTCGCGTACTGTCTTTCTACCGACGAGAGCAAGACGAACAACCAAGCCGGTAGCCTGAAATTCAACAAATATAAACTAAAAAAAAGATTCTGAAACCTCACAGTCAACAACGGTGGCTACGGCCTCACAGAAACGGGAATTCGGGCTAAACGATCAGAACATAAGACTTGGGTCGTCCGACTCTAGTGTGTTTCCCTGAAACAAATAATATAATACACAATAGACAATTAAGCAGCCGCACGTATGGGCAGATGATCCAACGTAGCGCTGAACGCGAGTGCGGCACCCGGCGAGTGGGACAGTGGCGAGTCAAAAGCTGCAAAAGTTTGTGTGTCAGTAGTACGGGCCAGTGCACGACCCGCGAATTCGTACAACTAGGGGACGTACAGTTGAATCGCGTCGGAGATCTGTAACTCTGCAGACACGAGCGGTTCAATATTGATTGCCGGAGAAGCAATGCGTTATCCATTGTCCCACTCAGTACAGTACCACACCGTGACACCTTTTACCTTCCGATAGTCAAACAATGGGCATGGACTAGTTGCGGCCCACAAGCTGGTTGAAATATTTAAGGTAAATATGACACAAGACATTGAATGCAGAGCACTACACTGTAAAAACCTGCACTCGCGAGAGCCTTCACAATTTGTAAGAACCACTTGCCAAGTAGCGTATTAGAAAAAGAGATTGAAGTTCTGTCACCAAGTCTCTCTCTATTAGAATGCCGTGGTGAGAGGCAAAAAAGCTATCACTCAGTGATAACAATCCTCAGCGCCTTAACGCATGTTGAACGACTTGATCTTTCTAACTCTCTTGGATCGAGCCCTGAGGTCTTGGTCAAGAATATACATGCTTCCAGCAGTCTTGACCAAGCTCTCTCTCGATATTGAATCTGAATAAAGGATACAGCAAACCGATATATGTCTACGGCCGGAAGGGATGTTTCCAAAAAGAAGAGGACATATAGACCTATGCTTAGTGTTGAAGGACTAAACGACGCCCCGGGGTAAGATAGTTGCAGAGGGCCGAAAAGCAGGATAAGGACCTTCCTACATTGGTTGCTATCTCGTCAAACAATATTAACGATTTTTGGAGGCTAGCAGGAAATGTATACCCTCTCAACTGCCAGAGAACTCAAGAAGAAGGTTGTTATATAAGAGACGGTTAGAAGAATCACCCATACCTGTAGTGAGCTACTTAGCCACGCACAGGCACCTTTTCATTAGTTGCTAAAATAAGTAAAGCACATACAGCAAAAATAAATAACACCTCTTTATTTTATATCTATACACTGATTTTATTTTGGAGAATCTTTCTCTCGAAAGTGAGGTTCTCAATAAGGTGGTTAGATTTGTGACCCTAATTTCTCCACTTTATGGTAACTTTGTGTGAAAGGTTCTAAACTAGTTGTGTTTACGACGTTGATCTCCGGCATGGAGTCTTGACACCAAGCCATTAATTTAATGACCCCATGCGGCCACTCCTGAAAGCAAGATTTGGACGTAGATCAGTTATAACACACTATATCAAACATAAGCTTCATGGAAAATCTGAAACACTGTATCAGAATAAACACAAGAATAATTCTCTCAAGAACTGTATATGTAAGGGTGCCAATTCACAGACATAAACCTTATTATTAAAATCACACAGAACCATAAAACCGAGTAGCTTCTAAATATGACTAGAATGATATAAATGTCGCTTTCAGAAATACGATGCAAAGAAAACGATCTAACGAAAATTGGCAATTTGATAGTTATGCCAAATTGACTAAAGTCGACGTATAATGACACACAAAAAAGAAGGAATAACGTCAAGATGATCTTTGAAACTTCACAAAAGTGCGGAATTTGCCCTCACACGACCGGAAAAAACCGGGGAATTGAGAATATGAAAGAAAAAAAAAAACCTGAGAATTGAAACGAAAAATAAACAAACAAAAAGGACATACTATAACGATCGCGCGCGAAAGAACAGGAAGACGGGACTGACAGAAAAACTATAAAAAAAGTGGGCAGCGATTGCGAGGAGTAAAGTTAAAACGACGATCATAGACGATACTAATTAACAGACCATCTGAAAGCTCGCACGGACACGTGAACGGCAAAAAGCGATTGAAAAGCTAATAAAGAAAAGCAGACTAAATAATATAGTACATGTGAACTACATCAAACGATCTAACCGAAAATCATTGCAATTAACAAATTCGAATTCAGCAGATCTATATTTAATGTGAGAGCCTCTAGAGCGTTCCGAGATGCGTAGATAGTTCAATGGCAAGAACACGTGAATATTAAGCAGTTGATAAGGAAAGCTACTCAAATTGATGTTATGTGTGTATACTAAGATAATCCGCTCTTTTTTTTAATACAATGCTCTCTACCAGCACCTCAATGAGGACCGCAGTCTACAAGCGCTCTCTCGAACAGAGCAATAATTTATCTTGCACCACACGTATTACGACCAAGAGACGGACTACCGCTATAATGGGTTTAAAGCGGAAAATTAAGGTTATAAAGGGAAAGGTATAGCAAGAGTCACTATCAGCAGTAACACACATATACTAACGTAAGACAATAAGCCTTGTATATATATATAGTCCATAGTTAATAGTGAAGCAAGTAGTAAGGTTAAAAGAACACAGCGCTTAATAATAAGGATACATTACACTAGGCAATGACCCTTACGAAGGATATAGGAAACTGCAGAACTAAAATTGCGCAATAGCTAAATGAGGTCTACACTCAGCAGCTATTAGCTGAAGACAAGAGAATAAAATAAATATGTATAAAATAAATAATAGTACAGCGCACTAAAAGGATAAAAGTAACAACTTACTCACGCTACCCGCGAGTAAGTAAAATAAAATAAACTAAATTTAATAAGGCGCACTAAACGACCGAAAGAAATATTGTTAGGGTGAGCTCAAAGAAATAAAGAGGTGCTAATAGAATACATATATTAAATGCAACAAGGAAGAAAAAATGGTTGAGAAAAGTAGACGTGATACTCACCGTAGTAAAGTCCTAGTCAGAGCCACATCCCACGAAACCGAAAATACACCCCATAGCGTAACCACTAAACACAGAAACCGTATAACACCCCACGGTAATCCACACAGAAGCCAAAAAATCCACACCACAGACATTAATACCCCGTTTAATCATGAGAGCATTTTATATCGATGAAAATGTTTAAATAATAATAAAAGGAGAAAAAGAAAATAGAGGGTCAGGGCACTATTTGTACGGAATAGTTCAAAAAGATCAGATGAAAAAATAGAGCAGAATATTGGAAGAAAACCGAATAGCGGAGCTTGAGTGAATAACCCGACTTATCGTCCGAGAATATGTCGAGAAGCTCAGCAAGCAGTCTACAGTCACACACACGAGGGTGGGGGCCCAAGAAGAAGCACTGCGTACAACAAGTGTAGAAGCCATAACTGACAATTAATGAGATTTTTCTTCTTTTTAACATCAAGCTAAAGTAGGCACAGGCCGAAACCAAGAGACGATAGAAGCGCGAGAAGCACTCGACCGCGACCCCCGACCGCCCTGGGTATTCTCGCCGACAAGGGTATAAAGATGTTAAAGAAAGGGTATGAAAAAGGAAAAAAAAGCCCACCGAGGCGAGCGAACGGGGCGAAGCAAGTTCCCCCGCCTACTGTCCCAATCCGCTCGAGCTCAAGCACCCACCCACCCCTAAAAAAGAAATATAAAAAGCACGACCACAAAAGTGTTTTGGGGGCTACAGAACCAAAACAAGCGTCCCTGTTAGAAGCACCGTCAAAAAATTAAAAAAAAGAAAACATTACTACATTCGCGAACTTGTGTCAACATAAATACGTGATCACTCGGGAGTGTAATGTCCACCGATGTAAAACAAGCGTCGAAAATAATAACAACACAACAATACTGAACATAAAACTCTCTTTGTATAGTACTGAAAAGAATATTCTTTTGTATTAGTTAAATTAAATAAAAAGAAAGAATATTAAAGACAGTAGAAATAAATTTTTTTAAAGTTTCATCGATGAAATTGCTTGCTAAATCAAAAAATGCTATTTTTATATTATACACAAAACTGTGTATCTGAAGACGAAGGCATGTTGATTATAGTAATTAGTTAGTAATTACACAGATGCTACTTATCCCAATTCGTTCTACCGCCAGTGAAGGTGGCCTTAACCCATATAATAATTAAATGAATACAACTAAATGATGATTATTAAGTATATGAAATAACGTAAATTATATACCCTGCAGCCCAGAATCATTTAAAGTACAGTATATCTATATAAATTAACCCATGGTGAAGAACCTAAGCCAAATCCCTGAATTTCCCTAATTAAAACCCTCACAATAGTATTAGAGAATATAGTAAGTAATAGATATATATAAATAAATAATAATAATAGTAAAAGAATAATAGTAATAGAAATAATAAATAGAATGAATATAATATAAAAAATATAATATTATAATTATACGATATAAAAAGAATATATTATAATTAATATTAATATGATTAATCATATATAAATAAAATATTATAAAATAAAATAATATAAATTAATATATATATATAAGGCACTATATTACCTTAAAAGGAAACAGTATACATAAAGATGTCGAATGATTATAACGTAAGATCGACAGAACAATATGACTGCTCGCATGCATTCACCCATGTCCTAAGTAGTCGAACCGTGAATAGACTTATAAACTTGTGCCACATAGAAAAAGAAGATCCCGATGAAACAGTTTAATCCATAACAAGTGCTTTTATTTTATAATAACATGTTAAAAAATTTTCCTGACGTTATTGGGGCTGCTTATAATCTTCTTTTTCTATTTCTTTTTTAATGGGTCGAGACCGAACGACAGAGGAAAGGCGGACAGAGGCGGGCCCCCTTGTCGTCTCCCGCTCTAGCAGTTTCCTATGGGAAGAAAATGATAAGATTGTAGTTTATCGCTATACTACCACCATATTTGGATTGGCAGTAATTCCTTTCGTTTTAAAAAAAAAAAAAAATAAGAAGAATAAACTAATAAGAGACCCAACTAAAACGCACTTTTTGGTCTAAAACACGCTGGTTGAAATAAAAAATTTCGAATTATGAATAAATTTCAGATATGTAAGATAATATCGGTTAAACTACCTTTTAAAGGATATATATACCTATATATAAATAAATTGAGATATATATTATATATTAATTAAACTAAATAAAATAAGTAATAAAAAATATAAATATAATAGTATATAAATCATAATATAATATATATAGTATATATGAAAATAAAAGAATAGATTATAATAATAATAGGAAAAATAATTATAAATATAAATATTATATATAAGTAATATATCAACCTATACTGGAAAGATAATAAGGTATATATATATGATAATATAATAAGTACGTTATAGCTATAATATTATTAGACTTGAACCTTAGATGCATGAACAATAAAAAGAAATTGAGAGTTATCGAAGACCTAACTCTCTCACACACTATTCAGAGAATTATTTACCTAGCGCCTCAAGAGATGAGCTGCCCTTCCTTCATTTGCTACGCGATGAACAAATAAAAGACAGGACGCCGAAAATTAAATTCTTTAATAATAATAGAGGCACAGTACCCATGTAAAAAGTGTTGACCAAGAAGCCCCTGGCGTTGTCTGCAATGCAAAAGGCCAGAAAAGTGGAAGGGCACAAGGAAGACCCACGCTACAAATATCCAGTAATAGATTTAATTGTAACAAAAAAGAAACACAGACGAAAAGTTTCAAATCGGAACCCCTAACATCCCTTACTACCAGACCAAAGTTGCTCACACACAGGTAAATAGCAGTCAAACTTCTAGACTGAAATAAAAATGATCGAAGACTTCACAATCGATTTGGTTGTATTAAGGAACCTATATGTGTGAAGCTACAAAAAAAAAACAACCCTCAGTCATACGTACCCTGCACTTGATCCTCTTTTACTTCTTTTTTGTAAATATCAATAATTAAATTTAATATTTTAAAATCATAAGAAGTTGTTGCTCCTTAATTCATGTTAATCCCGTAAAACTGAGAATCTTAAAATTAGACAGCCTCCAGTACCTCCTGTAGGAAGGAAATCGAGGATGGATGAGGGCAAACGAAGAGAAGTTAATAAACTCTTACACTTCAAGCACACATAGTGTCCAAAGCTGCAATAAAGGAAGTATAAAAATATAAATTAAAAATAAAAACAATAACGGGGTAAGTAATAAATATATATATATAACAAAAATTAGATATAAAGAAATAAAAATATGCAGGTAGTAAGGTAACTACTATAATTAAAAGGCTAATAGTAACGTACCTAACTCTCATAGAAAATCGTACTAATATGACAAAAGGTCAAGATAGTACTAGAAACTAGGTATATAGACCCCTGTAATTAGACCTATTATGATATTTGGGCCTCAAAACCTATACTTAAGTAAAATTCTGTCTGACCTCTCGAGTCTCACGAATCATATCGATAATAATATCATAAGACTACCGATATTCTTTTCGCACTCACACGACACTCACTATTGAACAGAAAAATTCCAAAAATCAAAAAAATCTGTATAAAATAGTCACAGATATCTGCAAGAATGAAAACAATATGAACTAAACCTAGTATATGACGTAACGAACCGACCGACCGAATAAACCTATATATATACTAATCTAGCACCGAAATGGACCAGGCAGGCGTGAATATACGGTAAAGTTCACTATAATACTCATAGTACGCGAAATATCTAAAACTAGTATAGAACAACAATAGATAGCAAAGTATATGATTATGGTACAAGTAATAATAATAAATAAATTACAACATTGATAATGTTGAATATACGTATATATATATATATATATATATAGTATATATAAATAGTATATATATATATATATATATATATACTATATATAATATTATATATAATAAACATAATTTGTTAAAATAGACGTGACAGAGACACCAGGAGCCGACCGACGACGAGCCCAAATAAAGGGGAAAAAAAAGCGTAAAATACGCAAAACAAACTATCAAAATGAAACAAATCTATAAGCTATACTATACTTAATAAAACCTACGATAAAACCTAAACCGCCTAAGCTCAATACCGAATAACTATATAAATACTAAGTCTACATACCTAACTCACTAATAGGTGAGTGTATACTAGTGAGTGAATCTGGGTATTCATGTTGACAGCCCACCTACTCAGGATATCCAGCCGACGGGTAATTAATAGATCAACAACGCAAAATATCTTCACTAATAAGAATGCAACTAGCTGTGCCGAAGTATGACAACTGGGCATGATCGCGTTCGTGAGAAGAATCATCCCGTATCTTTTCAAAGAATTCGTCAACATAGGTTGTGCCGGATCCAACATGATATGTAGCGTAAGCGTATACATTTAATGACTAATTTCGATTACGTACCCGCATACTTATTCACCATCTTTACGCTAAAAAATAGTGAAAAATTAGATCAAGTCCCGACTCCACACTCTCCTTAGAGAGAGCAGGAAAAAAAGATCATTTAAGCCTCGCCTTTTTTCTCACAGAAAATGCAGTTTCTAAAAATTTACAATCAGGATGACACCGTATTTGATATTTTTTTCAAGCCGTCCAAAAAATGTCAAACTTGTTGAGCGTAATATCTTATATATATATAATATATATATTATTTATATATATAATATATAATATATATATATAATTATAGTTATTATAGTAGGGGGTTTATCACTATACTCACTCACTATATATAATATAGGCGCGAGGCGTCATCACCTAGTCCGGCTATATAGCCTCCACCCAGGGGAAGAAAAAACGATGTTACTCATCGTTACTAGCTTATTAATTATATATGATGTATTATGTTTTATTATATTGTAGCTATATAGCTTCGTAGAATAAATAAAGAAAAAATATAAAAATTCAAATATATATACATAAACAAGCTTAAGCGTGCGTGCTCCAAATACAAACGTTAGTAATAGACTATTGACCCAAAATAAAAGGACCCGCAAAAAAAAAAATAACCTAAACTAAAACTAAATGTGGTAAATAAAAGCTCACCCGAATATTATAGATATAAGAATAAATATAGTAATATAAGAATATATAAATTAAAATATATATATAGTATAATATAATAATATGATACTATATAATATATATATGGTAAGTTAAAGAGCTAAGTCTTAGGAAGCAATAGTTTACGCGCACAGTAATTGCATCAGTAAAAGGAATGTTAGGAGCTACTATTTACGGAAAACAGTGAGTCAAAAACGAGCCCCCTAGAAATAAAAATGGAGTATTTACCCTTTTTAGGGAGGCTTCGCAGCGATTGTAGGAGGACAGAAGGCCGAAGGACGTTTCATTAAAACCCGGAGCGGATGGTCGGTTAAGGTAAAAACCCCCGCACACCCAAAGACCAAAGAGCGCGAGGTTTCACACGGAGACCATCCCCGTAATAAAGGAGGGAAGGATAAGATAGAAGAGGATTAGTCCCGCCCCAGTTAAGGTCCGAACCTGAAAGAAGAGCCGATAGAGACCGAACTCTGACATTAAACGGCGTTGAAACTACCCGTGGTTATTCAGTTAGTATAGAATAAATACCAACAATAAAAAAAACATAATACATAATCCCCAAAAATAAGTAATTTTGGGACATTTATTTCGCAATCCAAATAAACTATTACGTACTCTTAAAAATCTCCAAAACCATTAGTGAACATTTTGATTTAAAAAAATAAATATATATAGTATATATATAATAAGATTATTATATAATATAAAGAGATAAATATTATATATATATATATTATAAAAATATATAATAATAATATATATATAATATATAATAATAATATAAAAATAATAGATAGGAAAGAAATAATCGTTCGTATTATAGTATATATAGATAAATATTCATATATAATATAAAATATATATTAAATATAAAAATATATAATAAAATATTATATAATAAAATATTAATATATAATTATATTATAGTAATAATATATAGAAGTAGAAATATAATAAGTTATATATAAATATATAAATATATGACTTAACAAGATCGGTAAGAAGTACGGACAAACTTAGCATATAAGATACATAAGATATAAATAAATAGAAAATATATATAAAAAATATTATATAAAAAGAATAAAGTAGAAAAAGAGATAACAATATATAACACTTAACAGTATGAAGCGTAATTTTCTAATGATCTGAAAGCTATGCCCCAGGGATTGTACCTGTAAGAATAGAATATGTAGACTATATCCTTTCTGAAATTATTAATGGGAGATGCTATTGAGTAAGAATGAATATAAGTCTGAATGAATTGTAAAAAGATATGAGTGTTACCCTTTGCGGAAGAGCCGTCTGTTAAGGGTTCTACTAGAGGTACTCTTCAGAATATATCGTGATGTTTTCGCCACTATGATGATCTGGAAATGTAGGACAAACGATCAATAACCAATGTTTAATTTGTACATATTTCTATATGACATATAAAACGTTATATGATATTAATTCAGAAAATATATCAACTTCCGTACCACCTACTTCTTGAGATTGTATAATTTGACCTGAATATTCCTTAGTAAAGGTCAGAAAAAATATAATAATAAAAAAAAACTGAAACTTATGTTATATATTTTCCTAAAGAGATTGAAAAGCCAATTACAAATTCAAGGAAATATAAGGTTAGGTATATATATCAACAATATACAAGAATACAAGAACATAAATAATATGTTTAATTTACGGAATGGTCAACAACCAATAGAAATGATGAAATTACCATGGTGGCCATGTACTGTATTAAAACGGGACTCATGATATCGGTGGTGAAATGTACTGCCCGTTATACCGCGCCCTTTATACCTTTTAGTGAGAACTCGTCGCATTCAGAAAATCTACCCTAGAGCTTCACGGGACCGCGACGGACCATCACTATGGCAACTTGTCGATGTAGGGTTAGTCCCTTGGCCCAGGTGGGCCACAACCATACCCCCTCACAAAACCCCGCCATTCACTCCTATTAAGAGCCTTTCTTCTCGCCTCAGTCACACTTACATTCCTTTCAATCAAACATTCCTTTACTGACTCAATCCACTTTTTCTTTTATCTCCCTGCCGGTCGATTCCCAGCACACACCACTGTACATCCGCCTAACCATCCAACTATCATCCATCCTTCACATATAACCAAACCATCTTAATATACTCTCGTTTATTCTCATATACACCCATCTTCATACCACACAACTCCGTAACACGTTTATTTCTGATTTTATCAATTTTTCTCACACCTAACACGCCAGTAGAATTGTCCATCTGAACAGGAATAGTACCTTGGAACTATTCCTCTTATTTCCACACATTAGTTGCACTACTATACATTAACATCAGTAATAACATACCTTCAAGTAAAACCCTAGTGTACTAAAGACTTAGTCCCTTTGTATTCACCTAGGATTTTTGCGCCAGCCACCTTACCATTCACAACTTTCCTAGCACACTCTGCATCATCCGTTCCCTTTTTATCCAATATATAACCTAAATTTTTTATCTTGTTACAATTCCTCACCATCCAACATGATTTCACACTGCGGACTCTCATCACTCATTACCATCACCTTACTCTTATCTACATTTACTTTCAAACTCTTCCTTTTACACACACTGGGAAACCTTACACCTTACTACCAATCCTCTCAAACTTTCTTCAGACTCACCACAAAACCAAATCATCAGTGTACATTAAGCAGGACACCCTCCATTTTTTTCCATTCTCCTTCAGTCTAACACCTTCCCCTACCACCACTACCTCCAATTATTTAATCACCCCATCCATATACATATTAAATAGCTGTCAATATTAAACCATTCAGTCTCAGCTCCATTTATTATTACACACACTTCACTTTTGTCATAAATGCTTTTGATTCCATTCAGAAGCTTACCATCAACTTCATATATCACTAACACCTGCCACAGAGCTTCACTATTAATACTGTCGTACACCTGTTTTAAGTCAATAAAACCTGAATACAATTTATTCTTTTCTCTCATTTTCTCAATCATTTGTTTCAATGTGAAAATTTGATCTACACATCCTCTACCACTTCTAAAATGCACCTTGTTCTTTGCCAATCGGCCCCTCAGTCACTTAGATGCACTCTCAACCAAAATACCAGCATATATCTTCCCTACAACACTCTATAAACTAATTAATTCCCTTATAGTTCCTACATTTCCCCTTATCTCCTTTAACCTTATATAAGAGTACTATTACTGCTCTCCTCCAATTTTTTGGAACTATACCTTTCATAAACACTTTGTTGCACAATTTCCATATCCAGCCAATCACGACCTCACACCTATTCTTGATCATTTCACTGGTAATTCTATCTATACCTGTGGATTTACCATTCTTAAACTTTCTCACTCTACCTGTTACCTTCCCACTAACTACCTCATCCCCAAAATGCCTATTTCTTCTTACACCATCAAACACACACATTCACTATTACATCTTCATTACTGCCAATGTTATGCAGATTTTTGAAGTGTTGCCTCTTGACCTCCACACTCCTCACACTTTCAATATATATATATATATATATATATATATATATATATATATATATATATATATATATATAACATATATATATATATATATATATATATATATATATATATAAATATATTTATATATACTGCGTATATATTTTTTTTTTTTAGAATAATATATTGTATATATATACACATATATATATATATATATATATATATATATATATATATATATATAATATATTATATATATATATATATATTATATATATATATATATATATATATATATATATATTTGTAGTAACCCTATTTTTATTTTAATATTTTATTATTTTTTACAAGTTTATATATAAATTACGAATTTGCCATAAAAGATTGTTGTTTTGTGTATTTGGATTAAAAGAAAAAATTTAGTTATAAAAAATATCATTTCTCAATTCTTCATATATATTAAACTATAAAATTTTGATTACATTGATGCTTTATGGGTAACTATTTTTACCATTATTATTATATTATTTTATTATTATTATTATTTTATTATTATTATTATTATTTTTATTATTATATTACTAGCATTATTATTATTTTTTATCATTTTATTATTAATCTCACTATTTCTTATTCTCTATTATTATTATTATTATTCATTGATAATTGTTATTGTTTTATAATTATATCATTGTTTACCATCATTATCGATTATTATTATTATCATTCTATTATTTTTATTTTTTATGTTTATATAATATAGATACTAACCAAAGGTTTGTTCCGTAGGTTCCTGCTCTGTTTATCTTGCAGACCAGAATAAAGATTGTGTAGAAGAGTTTGGTATAATTCATCCTTGAAAGACATCGTCGAAACTTTGGAAATGTATAATAAAATTTTTGAAATTTATATCTAAAAAACATATCTTATTGTACCTGTTGTAAGGTTACATATCTTATTGTGTTCTGCTTTAAGGTTACAAGTTAAATTGAAGTTTATGCTCTTAATTCTATTAACCCTGGGCATAATAAAATATTTTTGAAAGTAGCAAAAGATAGCAACTTCAATTGGTGACCCTGGGAGTCCATTCAACCTTGTCTAATCTAAATATTAATTGTTATACTTTTTACATTTTGTTTATATTTTCATTTTAGTTCAATTTATTTTCTATTTTATTAGTAACCCATATAGCATCTTTAAATTGTAAATTTTAATATAAATTTATTTTTTATTTTTTAATATTGTTTACTCTACTACTACTGTTACTACTCCTACCCTACCACTGCTACTACTATTTCTACTACTACTATTGTTACTGTCCTACTACTATTACTACTCCTACCTCTTAATATATTATCTGATTCTGTTCCTACTCTTCGAATATATTCCCTCTCCTCTCTTCATCTCCAACTTTAATCTTATATCCTCCGCCTTTGTATGATCCACAACAACAATATCTGTTACAACAAGTTGCTGAATCAACAATTTTGATGTCTCAACATCAACAAAACCTACATCAGCAGGAGTTAACGGCCACCGCCTCCTCCTACTTTCTGCAAACTATTGCCAGCGGACTTACATGGCCTATGTGTTTCGCGTGTTTCCTCGTCTGAACCCCACCGCAATTTCGGAGAGATTGATGTTGATTTTACGATTCAGCAATTTGACATTTTCCTTGTTCCCCTTCCTACAGAAATTTGATAAGGCTAATGCTTTTTCTGCTCTCCATTCCCTATTAAGTTCAGAATCAATCCCTTATCTTTTACCTTCAATCAGCTCCTCTCTTACTCCTTATTCTACTCTTGTGAATTATTGCGTCGCCATCTTTCTCCTTCTGAAATTGCTACCCGTTTCAGAATGTAAAACATGAACAAGTAGAGTGTCGGCGGGACCTCGCCGATGTTGGGCTTGTGAGTTTGAATCGTCTTCCTTCACAAGCTGTGCTGCCCGTTGATAGCCGTCCTCTATTATCTCTCACTAGCTGGATAGTAAACCAATTCTGCTCTGTCGACTTCTCCTCCTCTCGTCTGAAGCACTTTCTTCCTGCTGTTAGTAGCTTCCTTGCTCTCTCATGGTGAAGCCTTTGTCTCTTTCAAGAAAAAATGTTAGGAGTCAAATATGCACAAGATACGTTGTTATGAATTAATATTCTAAAGCCTAAAATCATTATTGTATGTTTCATTCTTCCATGATAATACTGTAATACTTGAGCAAATCCTGTATATATCTCTATGAGATATACTCATCTCTCGCGATTCTAATGTCTCCGTTCTTCTTCTTCCTATTACTTTCGTTTCAATTTGCTACTAACTCTTCTTCTCTTCCTCCTATAATCTTCGTCTTCCGCTGCCTCATCTTCCTCTCTGCCTCTTCTACTTGTACTTCTTCTCTCCATCTTTCCAGAAATTCATCTTAGAACCCTCTTACTAAAATAATTCTACCTTGTCATGTTTTTTTTATGTAACATCATAGAGAAATTATAAATTAATTCCCTCATTGCAATATACTAATGTCTTCTATTCATCATGCTCCAGCAAAGTGTGTCTTAATACAGCACACTGCGTGCAAGCTTCCGCAACTAGTAATATCTTTTAAATATTTCAAATTCGCGAGACAAAATTGACTAAGTTTTCTCCTTCACATCTCCGTGTTATATGTCTTGCACTCCAAATCAACCTCCTCGAGTTATCTCACTTTCTGATGAACTTAAACATAATTGTAATGAATTTTGGATTTAATCAAAGCAATTACAATTTGGGACGATAAATACTGATAATATTCAAGAGTAATTTTAAAATTCTATACAAAATCCTCATTATTCAAAGAGTGAAATGTGCTCTTCCGTCAGGAGGGAGGGAACCGATTAAATGAAGTGCGCTCTCAATGCCGCTCGGTGCCCTTCAAATTACACTCACAAATTCCAATCTATGGAATTTCACGAGCACTCATTTCTATAATATCACCTTTCACTTAAAAAGATTTCTAATAGACTTACGTGATCTTAGACTTTAAAGCTACTTTGCTACTAACGACTTTAATATATACATATTTGAATACCTCCATAATTCAGTTGTGAATTTCTCTATTCTGTTTCATATTGTCACTGACACGTTGACATATATAGGTTTCAGGGTGACCTCATGACGTCGTCATATATAGGAATGGTCAATATTTAAAAAAAGGTCAATTACCTATTAAAAATGAAATTCACGAGGCTGAAGGTAAGTTATCACATCCACATAATTTTTCTGAAAATTGTTCATGGTCTCTATAGTTATTGCTACTATCACACGCAAACTGATCTCGAGTATCGTGCAAATTTATACAGGAGAAGCTGCTAAATGGTACTCCTACGAAATCTAGCTAATTAAAAGCTAGAATCATAATCTACTTAATACTTCGCTATTGTTATCGAAAATTGTGACTATAAAAAACTTGTGCCGATGCCGCTTCGATAGTTTTCCTATAATAAATGGCAGATTGTGACAGTATAGCTAAAAAAGATATAGACGAAATTATATCGTTTGTCTATTAGAACAAATTTCCAAAATTTTTGAGATTCTCAGGTGCTTTTAGTATTTTTTCACACATATGATGTCAAGCGTTAACTCTCTGTATAAGAAGATGTTGCCTTGTGTGAATTCTTCTATTATATGTATCAAATCTTCCTGATTCCCTCCTCTAAATTCTTCTTTTTCAACCTTCTATCTTGGGCTATATCTCCTCGGTAATTTTCTCACCGTCTTAATCTCACGCAACCATGATTCTCACTCGTAATTCTCCTAGTGACTCTCAACCGAGATGGTGTAATGCATACAGTAAGAACACGGAAGAGGTTTATGTCCTCGTGAGCCATGATTCCTAGTAGGCTTCAGACAAAGGACACTGTTTATCGCACGAAGGAGAAATGTTAGAAAGTAAAATTATAATAATTCCTTGTCTGAGTCAAGTGTTGGTGAAAAATGTTGATCAATGCTTCTGGAATAGTGTTGCTGATGCAATTTTGTTTCTTTAACCTGCTTCATTAACTATATCACTCACTCTGTCGAACGAGCATTGCTGCGCGCATAAATTCAACATTATGAGTATTCTATAAAGCGGCACACCACATTTCTTTCTCGTGTTTGGGGACTACAGTTACTAAATTCTACTGTGTGTGCTGTATTACTTATTCTATTTCACTAACATCATATAAGAGACTTTATGAGCTTGCTAACTCTGCGTCTCACATCGGAAAAATTGCAACCAAATTTATATTAGGTCTATCTTGCACTATAAGACACTATGCTGTCCTGTATACCTAATCAAAACACTTGCGGCTGTTAACTCCTATCAGTACATCATCTTTTAATGCGCTCTTAAAACTTGTAAGCAAAAACTCCTGTTGGCAAATTTTAAATGTTATTAAGTTCAAAAAATAAACTATAACCATTATGCATTGTGTATTCGCTCGTGTAAAAACAGGAACCTGTAAAGAAATTGACCAAGCCCGATCTACAAACGTTTCACACGGGTAATCTTATGTGTCAACACGTTAGAGATAAACACCTATTTATAGAATAAAAATTAGTCAAACGAGTGAATGAAGAAACACACATTAATTGTTTCTCGAGTTTTCCCGATAACGAAGAGCCAATTCTGTGGTCCTCTTAATATCTCTGTAAAGTTAGTTCACTCTTCGTTAGTAATACATGTATGATGGAGACAATTCCGTTATATCAGTTCGAAGAAAAATGCTATTATTAGTGAAGCTGGCTATCTCTCATTTTTCTTGCCACACTACTAGTAAGAAAATTTCTCTGATCATGGCGTCTAGTTGCTCAACAACTACCTGGCACTACCCTCTCTCTCTGCTTATTATATTCAATGCCCCCTCTCAACCTCCTTCCATCCAATCGAGAGAAGAATTTCGTTGATTTACCTAGTGATCTCCTTAATATTTAATTTTATCGATATCAGTAATTCACATCCACCGAAAGGCGCTGCGCTATTTATTATGCACTCCAAGTTTAAACTGTCATCTGGGCAAAGGTACAGATCAAGGGGCATACTCTTAACAATGGTTAAAATTGAATGATGCAATGCTATGTATAGTCTTGATCATGTAACTATGTGAGTAATAATTACTCCCTTCACCTTTTATTTCAAAAAACAAACATAACTTCTTGTTTTCCTTATAACCACACAGTGGTCGTGCGTGTGATATTCTCGCATAAAATTTAACACTGTTATGTCCACACCTAATGGAGAATAATATCCTGTAGTCTATCGAAGCAATAAGAGAGTTAACGACAGACTAGTCAATTCATGCCGCCAAGCCTGGCTTTCCATCACATCTCTCTTTTAATTCTCACAGAAAATTCCTACCTGCTGCTCAAACTCGTACTTTTATTCACTAACACTAGTAATATTGAGTCGTGAGGCTAAATATAGCACACGATGAGTAAACAAAGTTATCTTCCAATTCTCACTAACATCCTAACACCAATATATTCATGAGAGCTAATATTAAAAAAAGAGACAGGTGCACAGGAAGGTAAATATAATTGTCTGCACGGTGATTCAGTGAAATAACACAAACACTGCGAGGTCTAAAATTATCTCTGTTTCTTTACACAATCTCTCCCAATAATGTTTGAAATTTACGGTCAAGTCTGAGAGTAATTAAGTTGAGCCCAAAATGTATGTCGAAAAACTAGATCTTCGTCAAAACATTCCTGCTTCGTGATAAGCTCAATATCACGAGACTTCGAAATGCTGATTGGAAGTAAATACTCTGGTAAGTCCATGAGTTTATAACTTGCTATCCCACTCGAGTCCCTCACATTGAAAGACATAATGAACGTGAGACCAATTACAGCTTACTTATATTTCTTCAAATAAAGATGAAAGGAGAAGAGATCTGTATTATCACACGCTGGATATAATCTACTCAAACGTTAACTACTGATTCTTTTAAGCACTATGATTCGTAAATGTTCACTTGTATTAGTAGTGAAAAGTATTCTCGTGAGGCGAAGAGTCCGTCCTATTTTGTCGGCGTATCGGCTGTATGGTATACGAAGAAGCGAAGGAGGTTTATCTGATTGACGGATTTCACACCTATTGACCACATTTTCTACAAATACTTAAACTTTTGACATTTGGTCCCAATATGAATAAAAGCTAATATATAAATGACTATCTTCAATGCTTTTTTTTTATGTTGGTCTTATAAGAATTGTCATATGCAATCTACTACTTTTCGTTGTGGTGATCATGCTATAATTATGGCTATTTGTGACTTGGTTCAATAAAAACACAAACATTACTAGTTTAGTACTGAGTACACTAATACCTAACTTTTGTCTCATATCTTTTACCTTCATTTCTGTTTACGATGCGATCATTATCTAAATTTCATATGATCACTATGCGCGTTCTTAATTCCCTTCCGCGTGGGATGACCTTCCTCATCACCCAATGCTCACAATAAAAATTTATGTGTGTAACATATGTGGCCTGACGAGTAATTACAAGGTATATCAGACCCTGAGAAGGTCTTTATATTTCGCCTCCTATGTTGCGTTTCTCTCACTGCTCACTAGATAATGCATGAACTGGACCACATTCTTAACTAATCTAAGATGAGGATAGAAGCGTGACGTGTCTGTGTTCCTTTCCTTCAAGCATGTGTCCACTGATGATATCTGCAAACCTCACTCACAATCACACCAGTGTGAAACTCACAACAAAATCACTCTCTAGGAGACGTGAAATTAGTTTATATCTCTCCTTGGTATTTAAAATAATCGGCTAGTCCTCTTCTAATTCTAGGTACATATTATCACCTCAGGAATTTGGTACCAGTAAATGTTAGAGCGACCGTTGCACTATCACGGCCAAAGATAATAAAACATTGCCTATCGAGTGCCTGCTCTTCCCTAAATTCCGCTATGCACCAATGTGGTGAGAATCTTCTCTGGTTTTGCTGCGAGTATCACGTTGGCGTGTCGGTTAAAGGAGTATTGATCTTGCTAGAGCCGGATAAAAGACGTTTAGAAAATAAACAAAATGAGAAGACATAAAAAAACTTATATATATAAAGCATCACGCAATATGACGTCATATCCAAGTGCACATCTTTTTTCGACAACATTTCGTTGCTATTCTTATATCTTCTTCCCTAGTGTGCGGAATTAATGTGTCTACATCAATGATTACGAATAAATATGCTTTATTCTTTTCTTGATTGCTTCCATTGTCTACTGGCATGCTCGTTCCCAAACTATCTATAATCTATCTAGATATAAATGGTTATCCCAAAAAAATATTTAAGAATTCCTTTTGAACATACAATGATATTCTTTCGTAAATAGAAGAACTACATTACTATCCGTTCTCACATGTCAACAAAGTGCCCACGCTCCTTATATTTTTTAGGCTACGAGTCTCACCTCTGTATACTGGGTGTCCTTATCTTGTTCTTCGTCGCCGACCTCATTTTTTCACAAAATTCAAAATAATAGGTAACCTCGTAGTATGTAAAAAGTTTCGGTACTAACTAACTTTATAACCTCTGGTAGCCTTTGTTGTGTATGAATTAACTTACACTTTTAAAATCACTTTACTAATCTGTGAAATCTTTCTGATAGAGCGTCAGAATTGACTTTCTTGAACTCAAATTTACTTTGTCCAATGTATTGCTTTTATCTTATCTTAGAATTAATGATATTTATGAACAAAATTGTGATCTCACTACTTTCTCCATGCTTAAACACTTCAAACACACAATGTTATCCTGTGTCTTTCCTCATCTCAGCGTTACATAAACGAAGGTTCGTAGGTTCACAACTAAAACTTATCACACTTTCATCACTCATCATGTACCTCTCTGACTAACCTTGCTCAAATATTAAACCGCGCTTATCTACCTATATCTTACTTCTGTTATACCAACATAACACAATAGTGGACTAAGCTGCCTTGTAAAGAGCTCCTTTGGAATTTTACGCATATGATAAGGAATCATTTTCAGAAATTTATCATCGCTATGCAAATAGCTTGCCGTTTATTCCGGCTCCATATTACATCAAATAAGACGCACATGATGTTTTGGAGGACACTATTCTCACCTTATAACTTCGTGAGATGATCTCGTCTTTCTGTGAGTGTATCTTATTTATTTTCACCACTCTCTCTTCTCTTATAATCATCTCGCTCTACCGTACCTGCTAATATAGTTTTTCATTCATAAAAACTCTCGACACGACATGAGGCAGCTAGTTGTATCGCGTCAATATTAAAAAACCTGACTCTGCAGGTATTTTTTCTAGTTCGCGTCGCAAAATGTGAAAGCAAGATTAGCGTAAGTAACTCCTAATTTATCATGAATTGGTAATTTTTATATTATATATATATAAAATATTATAACTAATAAGAAAAATTTTTGTATATTATACAATATAATAATATGCTGTTTTCAAAGAGAATTAAATCCAATTACAATAAGCATTTGCGACTATATTTATGTTATCTTAAGCTCATCATTGCCAACTTCTTATAAAGCGTTAAGAGGAGAATTTCATGTAATAAATTTTATAAATATTTATTCTTTAATAATAAATTCTTTAATCTTATCTCATATTGCCATGATTTCACCTAATAAAATTATTTTAAATATATACTTGAAATAATCCTTTTAGAACTTTTAAAGAACTTAATATAAATATTTTAGCAGAAAAAGTTACAAATTAATATAAATTAAACTTTTTATTATTTTTATTATCATAATTTAAGACATTAGTTATAAATAATTAAAGTTATTATTTTATTATCTGTTATTAGTTAATAAGTGTATTATATATAAAAAACTATAATAGCATTATTATTTATTTTTAGCATTTTATAATTATTAAATATACCTATATTCTTTATATTTATTACTCAATATTAATACTACTTATTAAATTTTTTTCCATATAACATTGCTTATATTTGACTATATATCATCAATTATCTAATCAATATAATCATTATTATTATTTAATTGAAATTAATTTTGATTTTTAATTACATGTTACATTTAATAATATAGAAAATAACAATTTAGTGAGTTTGTTTCGTAGTTCCTGCTTCTAGTTTATCTTAGCAGACGAAGAGATAAAGCATTTTGATATTTTCAGTAGAAGAGTTTTTATTAAATTCAATACTCATTGAAATACCATTATATCGTTATAGAGTAGTAAACTATTGATTATAATAAAATTTGAGATTAAAAAAATTTATATGCTAAAAAACATATCTTATTATGCTATATCCATGTTGTAAAGTTAGTTACTATATATTTATATGTTTACTGTTGTAATTTAGTTGATTACAAGTTAAATTAGAGTTTTATGCTCTTAATTCTATTAACCTGTATAATAAAATTATTTTGAAAGTTTCTAAAATGAAATAGCTACTTCCCAATATATATATAATATATATATAATATAATATAAATTATAATTATTAATAATAAATAATAAAATATATATAATAATATATAATTAATATTATATTAATAATGAATAATGAATAAGTTAAGTGATTTTATATTAAAATCTTTAGAGATTGTAATAATAATAAATAACTATTTTTAATAAGTCAAATGACATATACATGTGAAGTCTATATTAGTTAAAGATGCTCAATTTTGAATTTAAATTCTTACATATTGAGAATAGATGTGTATGTGATTAATACGTTAGATGAAAACTTCTGAGTAAGCAAAACAAAGTTTTGTGATAATCACCACGTTCATAGATTTAAAATCTTTGCATGCATATCGTATATCACACACAGCATGTCATATACTTGAGTCTCACTTTAACTTATACGAAATAAAATTTACTTGCTGTAGGACCACATAGAACATGAAAGAAATGTGTGGGTCAACAAAGAATTAATCCTTTGTACAATGAGACCGAACAGTAGTTATAATATCAATTCGAAATTAAACAATTAGAGAGATATGAACAAAGGACGTATAAATAGACGTTATGCCTCAAAGCTATTAATTAACCTTAATAAACAGTTCCATAAGTATAACGATCCTCTCTAAATTAATTTGTAATTCATGAAAACTCTGCTCTGCTATATTTGAAAGAAATTGGTAATAAAAAAATTAAATATAATAATTTCGAATTTCATAATATAAAATAAATAAACTTATAATAATAATAATATATTAATATAATAAATATCAAAATAATACCCCACGCATAAAAAAAGTTTTGTATAATAAAATTAAAACCGACTTAGTCGTAAAGTAAAACCCTTATAAAAAGAATACGAGAGTTACCCCCAACCTCCAAATTCTATAAGTGAGCAAAATAAATAAGAATATATAAGGTACGTCATTCAAATTATTTGTGAAGTGAGATTGGGTATAATATATAATAAATATAGAAACTAGTGAGCGCAGATCTTTGACTCTCCTCTATGTGAAATGCGTGATTGAGAAAAGTAGTGAAAGCATACCAATTCATTGAGGAAGTGATGTGGTAAGTGTGAATTGTTGGAATAATTGTTGTGGTGTGGTGTCGTGATACTAAGAAGAAATATAATTAAAATGTTGTAATTTGAAGAAGTAGGTATCCGAAGAATGTATCACAAAGTAATGTAATTTAAAGGATTTAAAAAGGAAGAACAATAATGAGATTCAAATATAGTAACGGTGTATTGAATTAGATTATATGTTGCACGAGAACGAATGAACAAGACTACGAACTTTAATGGATGTATGAAAACTAGACACTTGGTTAAGGCACGTAGGTGGAATCAGCAAGGTGAGTAAGGGCTTAGATTGCTTGTTGTTATGGGCGACTTTGAAAGTTTGTAAGTTATTAAATATTATAATGATTACGAATAAAGGGACGGATATATAATATAGCAGGTGCCTTTGGTGTATGCAGGTAGAAAATTATGAGAGAATGTAGGAAAGGTGTATATGATTATTGTTAAGGATGAGAGAGGGTGTGCGTATATATAGTGATTAATATTTTATCTAGCAAAAGATTATTCATAGGTATGTATAGAGTTGGTGTAGGTAGAGATAGTATGAAAGTGAAAATTTATGATTGATTTTGATTTGGTAAAGATGTGAAATATGAAATAATAGATCTATAAATTTTCAAATAATAGGCTATCACGAACAAGGATGTTTTAACAGATATATGATATAATAAAAGGTTAATTAATATTTTTTTTATGTCACGAAATAAGATAATTAAAAAGTTAATTAAGAATGAGTAAGTTAAAGACTTCCAATTTAGATTTCTCCTAAGACGTCTATTCTAAAATGGAAGAAGTTATACTATCACTTTCTACATTATATTGAATTTGTCAATTTCTTTCAAAACGGAAAGTAAAATTTTTCATATTAGGTACTTGAAATCAAGGAATTTTATTCATATCCAAATCCACAAGGTTGGCTAATTTTCCGTATGAGTTATCTTCATCACGTTTCCCTTTTATTTATTTATCTTGACTTGAGTTTATATGTATGACTGCTCACATAGAAATCACGTATTTAAAAAAAATGTGTGTTGTTTTGTTATGAGTGTGTGTTGCATAAGTGTTGTGTTCGAACTGGATCGTTTAATGTGATTGTGAAGTGTTTGCCTTGTTTATGGCGAAAATATAATATTAAATAGTTTGTGATGTTGCTCCAATAAGAGAAATGAAACTGAGATTGTAAGCGACCTCCTCCCCTTCCAGTTAATCAAACAAAATATACAACACGGTTTAGTGCCAAAAGAACAGTGAAGAAACTCTCATATACTTCCCTACATGTGTCAGTGATAATTATCTGAATATGGTGTTGTGGACACGTCTCTCTGGAAAAAGTGAAAATCAACGTCTACCAATAATAACATGATGTTGTTATTACACACAAACCCATCTAAGCAAATTAGGTATTGGGAAGAAATATAAAAGTAACAAGTTCTCATAGAAAATAGTTAATGATATAATAATATTTACAATAAAGGACAAATAAAATTAAAGCAATCTCGAATTATCCAGTGAAACTTTATAGGAAAGATATGAAATAATTACAATGCTAAAGATAAAAATAATTATAATAGATATATTAGGTTATAAAAATTATAACTGAAGAAGAAATGAAAATTTTAAATCACAATAATAATATAAATAATGAGAAAAAATTAAAATAAATCTCGGGAAATGACGTTGAAAAATTTTATGACTTCTTCTAGTAAATGCCAAATTAGGATTCGTGATGTTTACGGTTTCCGGTGCACTAAATAATCACTAGACTCAATATATACATTCTACGTCGGGTATAATATATTAAAAAACAAAAAGAATATTTTGGTAAATAAATGATGTTTTGGAGCAAATGAGAAGAGGAATTATTAAAATTCTCTTGAGTTGAGGAGAAGAGATGAGAGGTGATGGATGTATTAGAAAGGGCAAAATTGAATGTTCGAGCGGTCCTCTGTGACCCTGAACAGATGGAATCTGCAACGAGAGTAGTATAAAAATCGAACCCATCATGATGAGTGTAGAGGTTAGAGATGTGGTGTTGGATGTGTAGTCGTATGCCCACTATATGGTGTTCACGTAAATAATACTAGTGTAAGCAGAAGAAGGGACGAGAAAGGAGCGTTAGTTGCAGAGTCAAATTAGTTCCTCAGATTACAGAGTAACACAAAGAGAAGCCCTACCGTGCTAGACCTCTATCGAGTGCCATCGTGTGATTCCATCTATTCATTCTTTAAGTGGTTAATCTTATAGAGTTTGAAGGTCCAATCTAATAATCAGGTGGTTGTCCGACTAAATGGCACACATACTGTGAGAAGCAGAGAAGAGTCGAGCAACCAGACGCGAGAGTAACGCACACTATCACACTATAATAGTAAATATATCTGTAAATGATCCTTGGAGATAGTATTTGAATAAAAAGTACAGAGTAAGGATAGCTTACCAAGAAAAAATTACTAACTATGATGAAGGGACCTGAAAAAATGGTTGGATAAAAGGTAAGATTTCCCTAAAGAAAAATAAAGGGATGGTAATAAAATGTTTGTGATTTCGTATAGTGGTTATGAAATTGTTTATAAATGGCACAGGCACAATGAAGAGATGTTGAATACATTATAGGAGAACGGTGATCACAGTTTTCATGGTTAGGCATAGACGGGTGATTGATAAATATTTGTGGTGTAATACCCTATGATAAAATATAACATCTTTCTGTTACTAAATATAATCTAATAGGATAGATTTCTCTTTAAAAATAAAAAAAAATGCGAATATAAATATTTTAAATGGAAAAAATACAATTAAAACTTGAATTCAAACAATTAGGTATAACTGCGAAAGCATTTTTGGTGATTTTAACAGTTCAGTTCGCTAGCTCTAGCTTAGTCAAGCTAAAAGTGTGCATTACTGCTGAACAATCTTATAGTGGAGGCAAATTGAATGAAAGTGAAAATTTCTGTGAACTCGTCACTCATTTTGATGAAGGAGTAGATGTATGAAATATAAAGTAAAGTAGATTGGATAAGACTAAGGCGAAGATATTGTTAAATAAAAAAGTAGAAAATACACGAGAATAGGGATCACGATTAAAATATTCACGTAACAAGATTGACATTTAAATTAAAAGCCTGGATAATGTGAATCTGTGCTATAAAGTAAATAATAAAAATTAACTGTTAATAATAATAATAAGATGCTTTACACGAGAGAAAAACAAAAACAAAAAAACAAAGAAACACGGGGTGAACAAACACACAGAACTTCACAGCACAAGCCGAGGAACGAGTACGGTAATTAAATTAAATTGAGATGAAGTAAATTAAATTAAGTGAGCAAGACATAAGGATAAGTATGTTATAAAGAGCGTACATACGCTTAAGTTATAAATAATCAGTATGAATTGTTGAATCACTAAAGTTGATTACTACAAATCTTTGGTTATATTATAGGAGGGCAAATTAGAAGGAAGCAATTTGTTAAGTAGTGCCAAAGGAAGTGTGTGGATTATGCTGTCTAATAAACAGTAGGAAGTAAGTAATGTTATTATCAAGCGAATGGTTGGAATGAATGAGGTGAGATTAGATAAAAGCTAGGTAAGAGTATTAAAAAAGAAGCGTTGGAGTTGAATGTACTAAAAGCTTAAAAGAGACAAGTTTTCAAAAGATGCTTGAATTATATAAGGAGGTAGGAAAAAGAAATACTAAAAGGATGACATACGTAGGAGAAAATAAGAGGTAAATGAACAGTTTTAGGAAAGTATGAGGATAAATGAAGGACAAGTTAAACAAAATGGGAAAAATAGGAAAAAGCTCTATTTACTGTATAAGCGGAAACACGGCGCCGAAAGGTTAAAGATAAATAGATAAGAAGAACCTAACACGAGGAAAATACAAAATCTGAGAACTTGATACAAAACGAAATATGAATAAAGAAATAGATAGCCCTTCCAAATTTTACAAATAAATCTATTACTAATGCGGATGTGAATGGTCTAGTGCGATGTATAGGATCTCAGAAAGACAATATCACACGGAAGTTATATAAGAGACACACAAAGACAAAAAAAGATAAGAACACAAGAATAATAGAAGAGGATAAAATAAAAGGTTTAAATTAATGAGAATTGTGTTAGTTGTTCTACTCTCAAAGGAGATATATGGAAATTAATAAGTATAAAGGAATATAATTTATATTGATTTGTAGTATGTTTATGTTATTAGGAAAAATGCTCTGCAAAGAAAATAGAAACGATATTTTTTTTATTTTTTATTGTGTAGGAATAATTTGAGCCAGTTTAGTGTAAAGAATTGAGTAAATCTGCAGGATTATAGATGAATTAATTACTATTGAAATGAATGCTAATTTAATGTTGCGGAGGCGAGATGGTGATTGATTGGATATTTTCGTAAATCTATTTATATGTAAGTATCTTGCGTACATGCAATCGAAATTCTCATTTGTTACGTATAGGGAATCGAGATCTTTGAGTAAGTGAGGCTCACTGGAGCTAATAGTACCTTTAATAAGGGTAAGCGAGAAAAGGGGAATTGTAGAAATTATAGGGGAATAAAGTTTATTGAGTGTTGTATATATTGGGCGAAAGGTAATAAAAGTAAGTATTTGGAGTTTGGAAAGGAAGTGTTAACTGATACACTTGCGAGAGAACGGCTGTGAGCAGAGAACTGAGGTTAGGTGATAAAAGAACAAAGGTGCGTTTAGGAATAGTGGTAGAGATGTTGTGTGAGATCTAAATCTTTATACATTGAATCAACTCAATAATTGAGAAAATGAGGGAGAATGAAAGTAATTAATTAAAAATTATTAATTAAGGTTATTTATGGATTTTAACAACAGGCGTATATTGAATATAGATTTTATAATAGAGGAAGCTTTATGGCTAGAGTATATTTAGAGAATATATATGGTGTTATGGTGGTAGGGCTTCTGAAATGGAATCAAAAGTATGTATTGACGATAGTGAAGGGTGTTAAGAATAAATGGTGTCAATGGTGATGGTTTAGGATTAATAGCGGAGTGAGAACAGGCGTTTATATGTTATGAGTTATTCTTCCATTAGGTTATTCACTAATGTGTATATATTGGTGATGGTAGTTATTTAATAAAGAATTCTGATAAGAGTGAGGGTTATGCAGTGAAATGGTATGTTATAGTATTAGATGGAGAAAATGGAGAGGAATGAGGAGGGTGCCCTCCTATTATAATTGCGGAGATGATTTATGGTTTTTGAGTGTGACGAATCGCAAAGAAGAGTTTATGATATAGAGGATTTTGAGTATTAATGAAGAGAATTTGGCAGGATATTGATTAATTAAGGATATGAGGGGTTTATGATAAAGTAAATGAGTAGAATAGATATACCGAAATATAGTATGTGAGTGAGTAAACAGTCCTCACAGTGTGAAGTTATGTTAGATAATGATAAGCAGCTGGAGCAAGTGTTATTATGTGAGAGTTTAAAATATTTTATGAGGGTTATGGTGGTTTTAAATGAGAAGGAACGGATGATGCAGTAATAGGAAAAAAAGGAAAAAGTTTGTGATAGAATGAGCAGTGAGAATGATTGCTGTTAGCAATTTAAAATCGTTGTGAATGTAAAGCGACAAGTCTTATGAGTAGGTGACTTAAGAGTATTATTATAACATTAGAGTGATTATGTATGTTACCTGATGTTATTGTATATGGTTAGATTTTATAGGACTATGGTCTGTAAATAAGAAGTATTAGATCTAAGTCAATGTGTTTCAGTAATGACAAGTGCCATCGAAGCATAGATTGTGAGTATGAAAAGAATTATTTAAAGTGAGGAATGAACGTTATGGCAGAGAGTGGTGTGGTGCTGAGAAAAGGGGTAAATTGAGAGACATAAACATGAAAGTATGTGAGATGGTATTGTATCATAGTGAGAAAGGTATTAATGAATTGAAAAGTATCCTGAGGAGTTGGTTAAAGCGGAATGTATAGTGTAGTGAGAGAGTGTTAGTATGGGAAATCCACGATAACCTAGGTGAGTTGAGAGACCGAAAAAGAAGGAGTGGAATTGTATATATATATAGTATACTTATATTATATATTAATATATTATATATAATATGATCGGTGATACGAATGATCTGTAAAGGAGAGAGAAATAGTGAGTTGGGCAGAGGCTATCGAGAATAAAGGTGCATTGTATATAGTAGAGAGAAAATGGCGGGTATTTTTGTATGGGTAGCATGTTTGATGGCCCTAACTGTAGGCCAGGGTAATTGAACCTATACTTTATACATTGACGAAATTTTACCATAAGTGAGGTCCGTTATAAGTCATTATTATACGTCACCATTGAGTTCACTAGGTGGATTTTTACTGTCTGTGACGAGCACTTCACACTAATTAAAAATGAGTATACAGAGGGGCTATGAGATAAAGGCTAGAGGCTTTCTTTTATTCGACGTTGTTCATTGTTAACTACTTCTACTGCTTATTCTTTCGATATGCTTGTTAAAGCAACCTTTTACACCCCAAATCTTGTGATAGCAAAGAGGGAAGGTGAAGAAAAAAAAGAAAATATATAATATAATATATATATATATATAATTAAATAATAATATAATATATATTAATATAATATAATATATATATATATATATTATTATATATTTATATATATATATATTATATATATATAATATAAAATATATTAAAATATATATAATATATATATTAATATTAATATATATATATATATATATATATATATATATATTATTATATATATATATAATAATTTTATAATTTTATTTATTATATATTTATATATATAAATATATATTTTTAAAATAAAGAAACTAATATAACACTAAAAAATCCTAATAAATAGCCTTTATAGGGCTTAAAATGGATCTAATTATATAATAATATATATACTATATTATATAAATATTATCTGTGCTGTTTAAAATGTAAACAATCTCAACTAAACTGATTATGAAATGTTCATTTTAATTTTTTCAAAACGAAAATGAACTCAAGAATGTTGTTCGATTTGGAAAAAGAATTAAATCCCTTTTGTCAGTAAAATTACATATCAAAAATGATACCTTTTAAAAATTCTCAATTTTTAACGTGCGCAAAATTCGACAAAAGTTCGCAATAATATTAGTATTGTTAAAATGCGAACAAGATAAAAACCTTATAACAAATATTGAAGCATTAATGAAGAAACGCCTTTTGATAGTGTTATGACTAAAAAGAAGTATGTGGCATGTGCTAAAGTGGATATAAGTTAAAGTGAAATGTCAATATTTTGGAGAAAATATATTAGTCGATGGTATGATTTATTGATACAATTTTAAAGTAAAATATGTAACAGTGGAAAGTTATGGCTAAAAGCCAATGATCACGTCTCAATAATAAATGAGTGATTATGAAATATATAAGGAGAAAGATGGTTGAAGACTAAAAGTTGCATAATTATATAAGGAGGAAAAAAAGTAATATATGAACATTTGGAAAGGAGAATGAATGTAGGGTAACATTAATCACAAGTGAAATAGAAGACTAACTCCGGAAGGAAGCTGCTTAAAGGTAAAGTATAGAGTATTAATTATATTAGGGAACATGCCTTTCAGAAACTGGAATATAGGTATATAGGCAACTTACGTGACTAATAATAATTTGTAAGATGTGTGAAGAAGCTAAGAAAATTATAAGCAAAAATATGGCAATGATTCTTGCAGTTCTTGAAAACTTGTCAATATTTTGGAGAAAAATATTGATTGTGAATTTATGTGAGTGGGTTTGCGGTTGCTAAGAATAAAAAATAGGTTAATATTTATTGGGTATATGGTATGAGTAATTATGAAAGAGTGAGGCAGTGATTGAATATGATTAAATCATAGTATAGATGGAAACTTATCTATGGTGAAAATGAATAAAAAATTTAAGGCAGTTATAAGTGTGATTTGAATTATTATGAATGGAAGCTGTGTTATAAATTGTGTATACTCTAACCAGCAAGTCCTTTATATTATGATATAAATAATAAATGGCTCATATTATTTATAAAATTAAACTTAAGAGCGAAGTTTCAGCGTCTATAAGTCTTTATGATGTAGGTAGCATATCTGAATCTAAATTAGTATAGGAAGAGAAGTATAATTATTAAGATCGTATGGTAGACATTTGTTGTAACTCTAGTGTAAAGTATCAAATGAGAATACTCACTAATTATTTAAAGCGGAATAATACAACCTTACCACAACACAAGAGTGGATGAAATTATTATAGTTTTTGCGTAATAGATTTCCTCAGCTGTTGTCTGAAACATTATAAATATATTAAAGCCGTGACATTGATTGTGATTATGGTCTTCCTCTTCACCTTACAACCGAAATTGTATATCGCGAGGTACTATGTATATCTCTACATCTACTCTTTTCGCTAATTTGACTCAGAGCCTAATCGTAAAATTGATCTTTGACTGGTGCACCATCCCTGTCGAAGATACTCTTTGATACATGTGTTTCCACCACAACTTTTTGACACATATCTTTACACTCAATCTTTATAGTGGAATTGTCCTCGACACTCACACAGGTTAAACTACCGCTACTGACTCACCTCTATACAATTTACTGACCGGCACACACAACAAATTTATCTATCACTTCATATTCTTATAACAACCGAACTATTTCTAACAAAACAATGATATACCTATATGCATAGAAAATATGAATATATAATATATAATATATATAATATAATAATAATATATATTATATATAATATTAATAAGAATAATTATATTATATATAATATAGATATGAAATATAACATAAGAGTTAACAAAAAATGTATTAGGCCATATCCATGATGAAATTCTGTAACACAAAATTTATGGAAACTATTTTAATTATAAATTTGATTAATATTTATAAAATAATTATTAATTGTGTCGCCGTTATTAAATATTACAAATATTGTTAAAATAAGAAAATTTAATATAATTATTATTATTTTATATTATATATACAGTGGCGTATTTAGGGGGGGCCAGGGGGGCGAAATTTTCTAGACACTTAAAAATTTTAGTATCACATCTCGTTAATAATATGAATTTATAATTTGCTCTGCTTGCTAAGATATTAATTTACTTGAGTAAGTATTATCAAGTAACAAGCAAATGTTACAAATTGAAAAGACTCAAAGTGCGTACAAGTAAGTCCATAGTGATGTAATAGACAATATAATATCTATTCCGTGAAACGTCCTATCCCATAGGAAGAAAAATTAATTTGCTCTCAATACATTATATGAAATATGTATCGATAATCCTCCGAAAATGTGTTTGAAGAATGTGTTAAATAAAGCATGCCTTACACAAGTACAATACTGAAAAATTATTAGAAGTTCTCATAAAATTGCTGTACCAAATATTTTAATAACAATATATCAATCTCAATTTCATAAGCTGAGCAGGAGTTTGGTTCTTAACCGACCCACAAGACTTATTTATCGTGACATCAACCTATATTTTTATATATATATATTAAGAATTAATTACCATTTTTTATTGGAGTAATATGAATCTTCAGATATTTAAAAATAACAGTTAATATATGCAGTTAAGGTATATTTTTATTTTTTAATAAATTATTCCTTGCAATTTGTTATATCCATATAATCACGAAACGTAAGTAATATATATTATAGGTGTAATGCGCCATATGAGAATAATAAAGATTGTGTAATATATTATTAACATAGGACTCTTATGGAA
>JABUQX010063706.1:12500-23214 GCA_015478945.1 Trachelipus rathkii | reverse complement strand
ACTAGATCACGACCCTCAAAAGGCCAATTCATCTCTTTTGGCCTCCCTATTTTGCCTCTAATTCACCCTGAGACGGATTCTGGTTTTTTCCTCTTCCTCCTCCTTGCTCCTCTCAGGTGTCCGTATGTCTTTAACCTGTCATTTCATTTGATCGCGTGCATGAGCTCCTGAAATCTATGAACGTTAGGAAGGCGGGTGGCCCGGATGGCATTCCTCCCGAGTTTTGAGGAAGTGTGCTTCCGTGCTGACCCCACCCCTCGTTCAACTATATTCTCTATGCCTCAATACTAGCACTTTCCCTCAGTTTTGGAAGCGCGCATATGTCCAACCTATTCCGAAAAAATGATGCTGCTCTGATCCTTCTAACTTTCGCCCTATAGCTCTCACTTGTATTCTTTCTAAGATCTTTGAAACTCTTCTCAACTCTCACTTCTTAGATCATCTGGAATCTCTTTCCCTTCTTTCTGATTACCAGTACGGATTTCGGTGCTCGAGATCTACTGGCGATATACTTTCCTATTTATCAGATTTATGGTTTTCCGCCCTTAGAAACTACGGGGAGACTTGTGTTGTTGGAGTTACATATCCAAAGCATTTGACCGGGTATGGCACGCGTCACTGCTCTCCAAGCTCCCCTCCTTTGGGTTTCCTTCTTCTCTTTGCTTACTTATGTCTAGCTTTCTTTCAAATCGCTCAACATCGGCTGTTGTTTGATGGTGGCAGACTTCTTCTTTTTCTGTCAATAGTGGTGTTCCTCAGGGTTCTGTTTTATCTCTTAATTTATTCCTGCTTTTCATCAATGATCTTCTCACCTGCACATCTAACTCTATCCACTCATATGCCGATGACTTGACCCTTCATTCTTCAACCTCATAATTCAATTTCTGCTCCCCTTTTACTTCTAGAATTGCCTCTCGTCTTAATCTCTTCGATTCATTCTCTCTGATCTGGATAGAATTCCCGATTGGGGTCGCTCAAGCTGTGAAAATTTAATTTCTTATAAAACCCAACTTCTACAAATTTCTCTCTCCTCTAAGACACTTAACTTTTCTATCTCTTTCGACGGTTTCCTCGTCTCTTCTGTTGACAATATAAACATGCCTTGGCCTTAACTGAAACAAAAAAAATGTTTGTGAAAACCTCAAAGTCCACAGTGGTTGGCTAGGGAAAGCTGAATTAAACTGGGAGTTCTGTTTTAGACTGCGAGACTTTTTTTTTTTTCTTCTCAGTTACTCCACCATATACAAGGTTCTTCCGCCCTTGTATGGGAGTTACTGCTCTCATATGCGTGGGGCGGGGGGCGTCTGGTTCATCCGTCTTTTTGGATAGGGTCGATCAAAGCAAAAGACTTTTATAAACTTTTCCTGTACTTTCTAGTTCACTTGACCCTTTATATTTGCGGCGAATGTTGGTGCTTTATCCCTTTCTATAGGTTACTGTAGAGCATGCTCGAGGGAACTATCCGACTCGCGTAACACACCTTTACGACGCCCTCGTAGCACAAAGGGTGCTGTGTCAGCACATGAGTTTTTGTGTTTATGTTAGTAACTCCCAGGACTGGTTCGCTTGCGGATGCTTGCTTTCTTTCCTGCCCCTCTGTTTGTGGTGGAAATTCTCTTTCACATCTGTGTTTCCTACTCAATTTAATTTCCCTCACTCTTAAAGGCCTGCGTCTGTTTCATCTGTAATTTTCGTGTTAGTGAATTTTTGAGGAGTCAACACCCACTCCATTGGAATGGGTTCTGCCCGTGAGCGGCGTGTGACAACTGTAAAAAATTAAATAAAATAAAACGGGTACATGGAATTCTCTAAGCTAGCTGAAACCCCACAAGAATGGCACTTCCGACGGGAACCATTTCTAGAATGCATTAAAATAGCATAACCGAGGAGCT
Organism: Trachelipus rathkii; assembly: GCA_015478945.1. Taxonomy (NCBI): domain Eukaryota; kingdom Metazoa; phylum Arthropoda; class Malacostraca; order Isopoda; family Trachelipodidae; genus Trachelipus; species Trachelipus rathkii. The sequence continues at coordinate 21,322 of JABUQX010063706.1, read as the reverse complement.
TGCTCGCTTGACAAAAAAAAAAAAAAAAAAAAAAAAAAAAAAAAAAAAAAAAAAAAAAAAGAGAAAGAGAAGTGAAGCCGCCTTATCTGCAACCCCAGGCAACAGCACTGATAGTGACGAGGGGGGCTTTTCAGCAAATAAACCTATGAAGATGAGCATTTTTTGATATGTAGACTTGATAAGTTCATGGCCGAAATTGCATGACATCTCATCACCTTCAAAAGAATCACACCAGGAAACCTCATCGTAAAAAACTGAAGAGACAGTCATCAAAGGAGCAAATTAATTCAAATTTGCAATCTATGAAAGAGGAGATGAGGCTCTACGAAAACATGAGATGCTGCCTACAGAAGAGAACCCTTTCATGCGGTGGCATGAAAATGGGCCAAGGTTTTCATTATTATCAGTGCTTGCAGGCAAATAATTATCAGCACCTCCTTCATCAGTCGAGAGAGAGCGTATTTATAGTGTAGGTTAGGTAGGAATGTAAACACCCCAAAAAGAAACAGTCTCTTGCCAGATACTAGTGAAAGCTTAATGTTTTTGCATCACAATGTGAATTTTTGAATTTGAGTATTGAATGATATCTATCTTAAAAGGAGTAGTATTCTATTATGTCATGTTTGAGTAATAGCGTTTTTTTATTTTAATTTTCGGCTATTAATTGAGGTCTCTTCTTTCATTATTTTTGTTCTTTATATTGTAGCTAGTTAAAGAATCTTCTTGTAAATTGTAATCATGTTAAAACATAAAAGCTAGTAGCTAAACTTTAGGTTAATACTTACTTGAAAATGGAAATGGAAATTTTTTAATAAACACAAACATAAAAAGTTACTAAATTATATTTGCAATTATTTTTCCTTAAAGGTACTATTTTAATTTATAAAATAAATATACTTGGGCACAACCAAATATGAAATATAAATGACTAAGTATTGTTTGTACAGGGAATGCAATCTTGAGTTGCTTAGCAGTGCACAAATGTTCTATCTTATTACTGTGTATTTATTATATTAATTAAAGTATCGGTATCGGTATCGGTATCGGCCCCTAAAAAAATAGAGTATCGGTATCGGTATCGGTATCGGTATCGGCCTCTTTTCTGGTATCGGTACATCCCTAATATATATATATATATATATGTAAATGTAGCTTCACAATGTGACTACTTAGTTTGTAATTATTGTCATTGCTTTAGTGTCATTCGGTTTGGAATCGAACTAAAGTAAAGTTGTGACTTATAGCAGAATTTTAAGTTAATAAAAGCTAAAGAAAACTCTTACTTTTCTTCTCAAATAGCTCAATTTTATTAACTTAATGTCTAACTCTACTATTCAAGGAATTCAAAGCCTGAAACCAGAAGAATTGGATATTTCTCCTACGGCTTCTGAGGCTTCTCGATTGTTCAAGCATTGGATGTTCGTCTTTTCAAGATTTAAGGCCTCCATTAAAGGAAATAACGATGTTTTTCTTGGAGCTCTAGCAAATTGTTTATCAGCTGAGAACTTCGAAATCATCTGCGAGTGTGAAGATTATGAAGAGGCTATAACCAAGTTAAAAAGAGCTTTCATTAAGCCTACAAATGAAATTGTAGCAAGACACAGGCTGGTGACAAGAACACAGGGAACTAATGAATCTATTGATGAGTTCTTACTGTCCTTGCAGGCACTTAGTGTAGACTGTAATTTCAAAGAAGTTACTGCTGAAGTTTATCGTAATGAATACATACGGGATTCTTTCATCTCCGGACTATCTAGCTCATTAATACGCACTAGACTCTTGGAGAATAAAATTATAACTTTAAATGAAGCCGTTGAAAAAGCAAGAACTCTAGAATTAGCGTCTAAAGATGCAAAGACTTTTGAAGCTAGATTAAATGGATACGAAAACGAAAATTTCGATAAAGTTGCGACGGTTCATTCTTCTTATTCCGATAATGATAAAAAACCTATTGAGAATATAGATCAGGATCATTTGGCAATAGTTGGTAAGAATAAAAATCAGAAATCATGTTCATTTTGTGGGAACTTATCGCACGAAAGGTCTAGCTGTCCTGCTCGTGATTGTGTATGTTTTAAATGTCAAAAAAAGAGGTCATTTCTCAAAGGTATGTAGGAATAGGAAAAATGTTAACATTAATGCGTCAATACTTAAAGAAAGTCTTTCACTAGTACCAGGTTCTCTGAAGAGATCATCTATTGAAGTTTTGCTGAACGGAAAGGTTGTGGAAGGTTTCATAGATACAGGAAGTTCTGCAAATTTTATTGATAATTCTGTAGTTGCAAAGTTAAAATTACCTATGATAGGGATGAGATGTCAAATATCTATGGCGTCAACAAGTATGTGGACAGAAATAAAAAACTATTGTATGTTAAGCCTGAAAGTTAATGGAAAACTATATAATAATATCAAATTTCTGGTTCTTCCTAATTGTTGTGCCGACGTGATCTTAGGTATTCCTTTTCTTAATTTACATGGTTCGGTTAAAATGAAATTTGGTGGATCGTACAAAGATTTAACTGTGGGGTACAGAAAACCTGAAGTTAGTTCTTTAGCAGCACTAAGAATAGACCCGCCTCGAGTATTTTCAAACTTGTCACCTGAGTGTAAACCTATAGCGACAAAATCACGTAAGTTCAAAACTTCTGATTTGGATTTTATTAAATCGGAAGTAGATAGGATGTTGAGGGAAGATATAATTGAGAGTAGTAACTCCCCTTGGAGGGCTCAAGTGCATGTTGTTGAAAATAAAACTAAGAAGAGACTAGTAGTGGATTACTCAGAAACTATAAATAGGTTTACTTATTTGGATGCTTATCCATTACCGAATCTAGAGGATTTGGTTAAACAAAATTTTTTGTTATATAAGTATTTTAGTACTTTGGATTTGAGAAGTGCTTACCATTGTGTTCCTCTTCACTCTGATGACAAAGTTTATACTGCATTTGAAGCGAATGGTGAGTTATTTCAGTTTAAAAGATTGAGTTTTGGTCTTACAAATGGGGTATCATGTTTCCAGAGAGTTATGAACTCAATTATTAATCAAAACGGTCTTAAAGATTGCTTCGCTTACTTAGATGATGTTACAGTTTGTGGTAAGAATAAGGAGGAGCATGACCAGAATTTGTCCAAGTTCTTGAAGGTGGCTCATCAGTATAATATGACCCTTAACGAAGATAAATGTATTTTTGCGAAAGAAACTATTCGCGTTTTGGGGTATGAAATTCGAGCAGGGGAACTTAACCTGACCCTTCAAGATTGAATCCTCTTAAGGAAATGCCAATCCCATGTAGCAAAAAAGCGTTATCCAGATTAATAGGTTTGTTTGCGTACTATTCTCGATGGGTGCCTCAATTTTCTCAACGAATAAGGCCTTTAATAGAAACTAATATTCCGTTGAATGCGTCGGCCCAAGAAGCTATTAAAGATCTCAAAGATGCTATATGCAACGCCGTTAAAGGGAGTATAGACGAAAACGAGCCTTTTAGTGTAGAAACTGACGCCTCGGAATCAGCTATTGCGGCAACTTTAAGTCAAAATGGCAGACCTGTTGCCTTCTTTTCGAGAACTCTAAATTCATCTGAAAGGAAGCATTGTGCTGTAGAGAAGGAGGCATATGCTATAATAGAGGCTATTCGTACTTGGCGTCATTATTTATTAGGGAAAGCCTTTCTTTATAACTGGATCAAAAATCGGTTTTGTTTATGTTTGATAATAGTAAAAAGGGTAAAATTAAAAATGAGAAAATTGCTAGGTGGAGGTTAGAATTGATGCCTTATAATTTCGAGATAGTTCAACGTGCTGGGTCAATCAATGCTGCAGTAAACGATGATAATTTAATGGAATTACATAATCGGTTATGTCATCCAGGAGTAACTCGTCTGATGCACTTTGTTCGTTCGAGAAATTTGCCTTACTCAGTGGAAGATGTTAAGAGGACTCTTGCCAAATGTAGAACGTGTCGCAAATTAAAACCGAAATTTTATATTCCAGATCACCAAGAGCTTATACGAGCCTTACGTCCGTTTGACAGGATTAGTATGGATTTCAAAGGACCGCTCCCTTCGGTATCAAAAAATAGATATTTGTTGATCGTTGTCGATGAATTTTCTCGTTTTCCCTTTGCGTTTCCTTGTTCAGATATGTCTGCTTCTACAGTTATTAATTGCTTAATTAAGCTATTCTCTGTTTTTGGACTTCCTGGATATGTTCATTCGGATAGGGGTAGTTCATTCATGTCTTCAGAAGTAAAGGATTTTTTGTATTCAAAAGGAGTGAATACTAGTAGGACTACTCCATATCATGCTATGGGAAATGGTCAATGTGAACGTTATGTGGGAATAATCTGGAAAACTGTTACACTGGCTTTGGAATCAAAAGGGCTTCAAATTAGTGATTGGGAGAAAGTACTGGATGATGCTCTTCATTCATTGCGTTCACTATTGTGTACCTCGACAAACAGTACTCCGCACGAACGTTTATTTAACTTTCCAAGAAAAACAGCTTCTGGTCAATCATTACCAACTTGGTTGTTGTCGCCTGGTAAGGTACTTTTAAAAAGGTTTAATCGGCGTAAGGATGAACCTCTGGTACAGGAGGTGGAACTATTGGAATCGAACTCTAGTTATGCTCACGTTCGTTTTCCAAATGGTAGAGAAGACACTGTATCTCTTAGGGATCTAGCACCGGCTGAAGAAACAAATATGGAAGGTAACCTGTAAATTAAAGGTAGGGGGGAAGATGTAATATAAATGTAACTTCACAATGTGACTACTTAGTTTGTAATTATTGTCATTGCTTTAGTGTCATTCGGTTTGGAATCGAACTAAAGTAAAGTTGTGACTTATAGCAGATTTTTAAGTTAATAAAAGCTAAAGAAACTCTTACTTTTTCTTCTTCAAATAGCTCAATTTTAGTAGTATTTATTATACATCTTATCAATATAATATTTTTTATTATATATTATATATATATTATATTATATATATATATATATTTTGAATGCATGCGAACAACATTTACCTATAGGACTCCACCTCCATCCATGAGTTGAAGTGGGTTTTATCTATTCACTACATATCCAATATTTATTGATACCATTTATCCATTATGTCTATTGATATGATCAATATAAAAAATGGCATTTCTCCATACTCTATAACAGTTATATTGTTAGGTTACTTTTCATGAGAGTGTACAAAAGGTTTTTCCTAATTCATTAGCCTTTCTCTAGTGTATGTTTTGTACTCTGGTTTTCGTAATAGTATGCAGAGGGGTGTTCACCCCGGATTCTTTTTGAAATTCACAGGATATACTATAAAAAAAATAATGGTAATAGTAGGGCAGAGGGGTTTCACCCCCGATTTTATAAAAATCGGATATAATGTAAAAATATAATGAAGAATAAAAAAACGAAAATGACTGACCTCTTTAGAGAAAAAGTTAACAGCCTCAAAGTTGTTAAAACTCCATAGGATTTTTCTTATATAAATAAATAAATAAAAAAATTAAAAATCTACAGTAATATATATATTATATATATATAATATATAAAAAAAAATATTAATATATATATATTATATATATTATATATAATATTATTTATAATATGTATATTATATATATATATATATTGGTATATATATTATATAATATAATTATATAATATATATATATATATATATATATATATATATATTATATAATACATTATATATAATATATATATATATATATATATATATATATACTCTAAAAAAATAATAATGAAGCATAAAAAAATGAAAATGATTAAGTCTTTGAGGAAAAAAGTTACAGCCTCTCAAAGTTTAAAATTTTCCCATAGGCTTTCTTATAAAAAAATAGTGGGCCTCCTGCTCGCTTTAAGGCCATCCATGTTCAGGTTATGATAAGATTTATTAAGTATACATAGATTTTCTCTATGTATACCTAGCAAAACACATCATAACCTGAACAAGAGGGCCTGAAATGAGACCTAACCTGGATGGATCAAAAATGAAAAGTCTAAGGGAGTTTTAACAACTTTAAGAGGCTGTAACTTTTTTTCCTAAAGAGACCGCCATGTTTGTTTTTTTTTATTATTCATTATTATTTTTTTAGAGTATATCCTGTGAATTTTATAAAAATCGGGGGTGAAGCCCCTCTGTGCTACCATTAGCAAAATAATGAATAAATACTGAAAACGAAAATCGTTGCTTTTTAGGAAAAAAAGTTACAGCCTCTTGAAGTTGTTAAAAATCCCATGGGAATTTAAAAAAAAAAAAAAAATAAAAATCACAGGATATAGCTACTCAAAAATAATGATTAAAAAAAACGTAAATGATTTAAGTCTTTAGGAAAAAAAGTTACAGCCTCTGAAAGTTTAAATTTTCCCATAGGCTTTCCAATAAAAAAATTAATGGGCCTCCTGCTCGTTTTAGGGCCATCCTATGATAAGGGTTGTTATGTAGCTAATGTGAGAAGGCATTACGTAACTATTGTATTAAAACTATAACTTTAAATACAAAAATGGTATAAAATTCTTTTGAAGTTTTTTTTAGCGATTGACATACATTTTAAATGTATATCTTTAATAAAAATATAAAAAAATAACGCTACTAAAAACATTTTTAGGCTTTATTTCGTTCGTGTGCGGATGAAGAATAACTATCGAAATGTGTTTCAACTTATCGATACATCGATATTTATTATTATCGAATACAATTTTTTTAACGATTTGAACGATTATCACATATAAATATAATACAGTATTAAGCCGTTTTCGTTTTTGTCATTTTGTGCTAACGCTGGATAAGAAATGCTAATCCAGTTTTAGCACGAAATTTCGGGCATATCGACGATTGATTACAAAAATCTTTGATCAGCTGGTCTAACTGGAGCACGTGGTTTGGAATAAAAAAATAAAAAAATACAAATGGTTTTATACAAATAATTGATCACTATTGTGATGGGAGTTTATCGATTTGCGAAGAAATTAGGCATTTAAAGCTATTTCATGAAGTAAAATTCATTTCAAATCAACGGAACTACTACGCCGGCACTTATTTGTTTTACATTTTTTTCGCTTAGCATTTTCTTAAATTCCGGTAGCAACGGGAAGGCAACCTAACACAATTTAGGATTACGAACGTTTCGTTAGCATTTACTAAATTGTTGCTAAAATATATTTTAACATTTTCCTAAATTTAGTTAGCAAAAGTGCAAATCGAAAACGCCTTAAATATATATATAGGATCAAAGTTTGCTGATGATTTTATATTAAAAAAATTGTACGTATTTAAAAAGGGGAAAATATTGCAAAACATTTTTTACGTAATGTAAAAAATATATATTATTATATATATATATTAAATATATATATATATATATATATATATTATATTAATATTATATATATATTATTTATTATATTTTATATAATATATATATATATATAATACTATATATATATATATAGGGGTGTACGGGAACTGAAATTTTCAGTTCCAAATTCCGGCCGGAAACGGAATTAGCCGGAATCACAAAAAAAAATTCCGGCCGGAAGGAATTTTTTATGAACTTTCCTTTGACTATAAAGAAATAAAAAAAAATATTTTATTATAACATATTCACATAAAATCTTATATTTAGCTACAACGCCACTTCAATGAACAGATGGAAAATATCATTGAAGAGGAATATCTGTTAGTCCAAAATTGTAATGTAAAGGGAGAGTCTTGGTATTTTCTGAAACGGGGAAACCACAAAAGAGCAATAGATCCAAGCGGTGAAATAAGCGAGTTTTGAGGAGAGTTTCTTCCTCCAAAAAGATTGGCATTCATGACCCAATCACTAGCAAATAATAAATTTTGATCGCAATTGAGTAGCCAGCCATTCACAGTCACAAAAGAGAAGGGATTCATAGAACTTATCCATCTTCAACCAAAATATCCTATTCCTAGTAGAAAATATTTGAGAGAAAATGTTACCAACTTCAAACAGGAAATTGAGATCAGCAGTATTAGAAGTTATCTAAGGCTGATCGATATCATTTACTACAAATATATAGAGACTAAATAATTCAAACGACTCATTTTTTTCTTTAACTAATCTGGCTTACCAGCGAGTTTGAAAAATGGGACTGTGTAACTCCATTCGCACATATTGGCCCAGGTTTCTCATTCTGAATTTAAAATAATTATTGAAGTTTTGAAATACGATGATAATTGGAAATTCTCCTAACATAATCATTTGATCCTTCAAGATGAGCTATAACATGAAACTTGGGAACTGATTGTAGCAAATACACAGTTTTTCTTGTTTATTATAAACTTCAATTATTAAAAGATGCCTTATTTTCTCAAAGAATAGTGTGATTTTAATAAAGAAATGTAGGAATATTGACACATTTCAATCATTCCAGTTTTTAAGCTGTAATGAACTTAAAGAATACAAAGAGACTTGGATACATCTTGCAAGCCCTCTTAGGGCCAATTCAAGATATATAAAGGTGAATAGCACTATTTGTATTCTAGAGAATTGAATGTTTGAAAAGACCTTTGCAAGTTTAATATTATAGAACAATCAATCATTTAGCTTTGACTGCTATTAAATGGCAAATACTTGAAAAAATTATAAGTTTTGCAACCATTTCTCATGGTTAGGGAAACTATAAGGCAAAATCAATTTTATTCAATTAATCTAATATTTGAGCTCTCCAGCATATCTCTCAATCTCTGAGGATGACCAGCAGAAATAAGAGAGCTGAGGAAAGCATTAGAGTTTAGATTTATGAACAAAAAGGAAGAGAAAGGATCAATAGA
>JABUQX010063706.1:5000-10000 GCA_015478945.1 Trachelipus rathkii | reverse complement strand
ATTTTTTTTGGATATTAAGTGATTAATTTCAATAGAAATAAAACATTAGAAAATTATATATAGCAAGGCTACTCTGTTTCAAATTTCTACACTATAAAAATGTCAACAAAAGATCATGTTTCAAACATGTTTTGCTGTTTGTCTCGCCTTGCTTATAAGATTTGCTGTATGAGTATTGTGGAGACCATCACGCACTGCTACTGTAAAGTCTATGATTAACATCGCACGTGTGCAATGTTACGTTCATCGGTCATAGTTTACCATAATTTTATCAAGTTCATTCTGAAAAACAACTATTACTTCTTGTCCCGACATTCAATAAAATCCATATCACATTTATGAGCTTCCTGTTCCTCATTCTCCTTATTTAAATTTTTCATCTACTGATCAGGTTTGATGGTTTCGTACTAGCTAATTACTTGTCTTTTATTATTTCGAATTCTTTTAAAATGGCAGTAAGAAATTTTTGGATATATTCACTGAAATGTTGCGATTTGGTATCTTTTACTGCTAACGTGTTAGCAATATTGTTTTTTTATTTCGTCCACGTATCTTATTAATTGGGCACACAACTCAAGATATCTTAAAGAATTATTAAATGACAGTCCTTTTTAAGAATTTTAAGATTATTTTTTTTGCTTATCCGTTTCTTCTAGAACAATTTTACAAATGTTTTCCTGGTCTAAAGGGACTTCCAATTTCGAAGCCATGTCTCCACACTTGTTTTTAAATCCTGGTCTTGCAAAGGAACTAATGGGTCACTATCTTTATAACCATTTTAACCATTGCATTTTGAATTTCACTTTGACATACTAGAATAAGTTTTTGGCAAACTGAAAAGTTCCACTTTAGTTTCTGAGTTTTTCAAATTAAGGATTATCCTGATTACCTTTTGCTGTCACCTTTCTTGTTAACAACGGCAGCAATGTCTGGATTGAAAGCCTTTTTAAATCGATCGCATTAATTAAAGATGTCAGTAAGATGATTGTGAACCCATGAGGTAACTGATGGTTCGTAAACTCTTGTTAGCTGATCGAACTGCTGATTTCCATCAAACTATGTTAACTCATTTCATATGGACAAAGTAAGTACTTTCATCTTAGAGGAGTAATATTTCAAGTACATGAGGTGTTTCGATTTTGCTTTAGTTGATGATTTTTCTAAATATACTAAACTTAATTAATTAAAGTTATCTATTAAAAAATACTGACATTTTTATTATTGATATAAATATTACATAAGCAAATTTCTGAAAAAAGAGTATATATATATATATATATAATATATATTATAATAATATATATTATATATTATATATTATATATATATATAGTATATTATATATTATATATTATATATATATTATATATATATAATATATGGCATGTTATTAGTGGTTGACTCCGTTAATATTAGGTTAGGTTAATTTTAGGTTTAAGCTTGGGTTAGGTACTTAGTCCCCTTGCATTTACCAAAAATTTAATTGTATTTACCCTAAATTATTAAAATAACGATACATAAATTATTGATTTTCGCTTTAAGGAAATAATAAATAGCCTACTATATATTATATATTATTATATTATATATATTATATATATAATATATTATATATATATATAATATATAATATAATATATATATTATATATTATATATATATATATATAATATATATATATATATATTTATATATATTACAAGGTGGCACCGTTAATGAGAAAGTTAGTCGTTAATCCTTAATCGTTAAGCAAAAAAATTAACGGCGTTAAGTCATTAAAGCGTTTATCGGTAAAGAATGTAACGGAAGTTCAACGTAATCGTTAACGTTACGTCTTCAAAATATGTAGGAATAGTTATAATAATTGTTAATTTCCTTTTATTATGATTGAAGATATTTCAATTATTTTAATTGAAAAAATTATATATATATATATATATATTATTAATATATATATTATATTATATATATATATATATTATATATAAGAATATATATATATATATATATATATTATATGATATATATATATATACTATATATATATAATTGCCAAAGAATACTTCCAAAGGGTAATACCTTAATTATACTTATTAGTAATATTATTGTATGGTAATAGGAATTACCAACTTTACAGTATCAATACAAATATGATATTGTTTATAAATTACACGTTTATTAGGGCCTACTTCTTATATTTTTCACTAGTCACAAAGAAGCAAGTTCAAGTAACGGAAAAAGTTAATGACTCATTGAACGGCAACAGTCACTATCTTTTTTTCCTCAGCGAACAAATAAGATTGAGAATTAGCATAGAAAACTGTTAAACATTATAAACATGATCATACTCCTGTAAGATAAACACATTTGAAGCATTGAGAGAGCGTTAGGAAATTTTAGAAAAAAAAAGTTTACATTATCGAAATTGAATCTAATAATTTAAAATCTGATAAGAAAATATTTTTATAAACTCGTTACTGGCCTGCAAAAACATCTCTAACGAAGTTTTGTAATATCTGCCTTTCCTCGATCCCCTTATTCTCTCTGACGGTTCTGTTGCTAACTCTCTTCGAAAAGGCCAATCTCTTCGGCCTTCTTTTTCATCTAATTCTACCTGGGAGATTCTGCATCCTCTCTTACTCCTTCTCCTCCAGGTTTCCCATGTCTTAACTGTGTTATACATGATCGTGTGCATTGGATCCTGAGATCTATGAACGGCCAAAAAGGCTAGTGGCCCGGATGCATTCTCCCTGTGTTTTGAGGAGTGTGCTTCCGAGCTGCTCTGTCCTCGTTCAACTTTACTCTCTTGTCTTAATAATACTAATACTTTTCCTCAGTTGCGTATATGTCAACCGGATCCGAAAAAAGGTAGCCACTCTGATCCTTCAAACTATCGCTTTATGCTCTCACTTGTATTCTATCTAAAAATCTTTGAAACTCTCTCTTCTTACTTCTCATTTCCTGGATCATCGGAATCTCATTCCCTTCTTTCAGATCTCAGTATGGCTTTCGTCGCTCCGAGGTTCAACTGGTGATATTTATTTCCTATCTACACTGATTTATGGTCTTTGTCCTTAGGGACCATGGTAGTCTTTGCTTACTCTTGTTAGTTTTCTCTCCGATTCCTCTATATCAGCACCGTTGATGGGAGGGCGACCTCTTCCTCATTTCCTGTTAATTGTGGTGTTCTGCAAGGTTCTGTTCTATCCCACTTTATTCCTACTTTTCATCTACTTTCCACCTCATTTTTCTTACAATCTAGAACCATCAAACGCCGAAAATGATCTTTACATTTCTTCTACTCCTTCAAATCTGCTCCCTCATTTGCTTCTTAGAGTTGCCTCTCGTCTTCAGCTTTCCGATTCATATCTTGCCTATTCTGGATGAGTTCCCTGGGGGGTCACCGCAACCTTGGTAAAATTCAATCTTAAAAACTCACTTCTCGTACATCTCCCTCGCAAAACAACCTCCCTTACCTTTCCTATTTCCTTCGATGGCTCTAACGTCTCTCATGAATAAAAAAAATCTTGGTTAACATAAAAAACAATTGTCTTTGAAACCTCATTTTCAATGGTTGCTAAGCGACTTCAAAGAAGCTGGGGTTCCGTTCATGTTGAGAAATTTTTTTTCTTCTGCGCCAGCTACTCCAGTTATATAAGCGCCTTATTCGCCCTTGTATGGAGGAGTACTATTCTCACATTTGGGAAGGGGGGCTCCGGCTCCACCCTTCTATTGGATAGGGTTGAGCCTAAAGCAAGAGACCATACACTGTCCCCTACTTTCAAACTCTCTATGACCCTCTATCTCTGCGGCGTAACATTGTCGCACTATCTCTTTTCTATAGGTACTATAACGGCAGATGCTCGGGGGGAGTTAACCTCTCGCATTCCACACTCTTTCGTCGCCCACGTAGATATATATTAATATAACACAAGAGGATGCCTTACTTGTCGCATGAATTTGTTTTGGTTATTGAGAAACCCCAGACTTTGTTCGTTGTGGTGCTCTTTCTTCCAGCTACTTCGTTCTTTAATTGGAACTCCCTTGCCTTCTTTTATTTCTCAAACTATATAATACCCTCTCTCCTAATCCACGTCGATGCACACCTGAGAGACATTTTCATTAGGCTGGGGATTGGATGGGGTTTTCAATGTTTTATTTTCCGCCCCCTCCTTGAAAAGTTGAAAAAGGGCGGCTCGCCCGTGAGTGGTGGTGAACTGTAATAAATAAAAAAAAAAAAAAAAAAAAAAAAAAAAAAAAAAAAAAAAAAAGGACGGCTCTAAGGTCTCTCCTGTGAATGACATAAACATTATGGTCTTAACATTAAAAAACAAATTGTCTTTGAAACCTCATTTCAATGGGTGCTAAGGTGGCCTCAAAGAGCTGAGAGTTCTGTTAGTGCGGGAATTTGTTTCCCTTGCACAGCTACCTCCAGTTATATAAGGGGCTTATTCGCCCTTGTATTGGATACTGTTCTCACATTTGGCGGGGGGGGCTCCGCTCCACCCTTCTATTGGATAGGGTTGAGCCTAAAGCTAAGACAAATAAACTGTCCCCTACTTTAAACTCTCTTGACCCCTCTATCTTTGCGACGTAACATTGGCGCACTATCTCTTTTCTATAGGTACTACAACGGCAGATGCGCGGGGGGAGTTAACCTCTCGCATTCCACACTCTGTGTCGTCGCCCACGTAGCACAAGAGGTGCCTTACCTATTTCGCTAATTTTGTGTGAGTTTGGAACCAGACTTGGTTTCATTGTTGGTGCTCTTTCTTTCCAGCTACTTCTGTTCTGTGGGAACTCCTTTCCTTCTTTTAATCTCCAGCATAGTTAATCTCCTTCCTTTTTAAACCAACAGTTCCTGCGCGCTCACTGATAGATTTTGGTTAGGCTGGGGGATTGGGTGGGTTTCATGTTTTATTTCCCGCCCCTCTTGAAAAGTTGAAAAGGGCTCGGCCCGTGAGTGGTGTGAAGTGTTAAAAAAAAAAAAAAAAAAAAAG
>JABUQX010063706.1:0-2500 GCA_015478945.1 Trachelipus rathkii | reverse complement strand
AACCAATCTTGTGTTTACACAACATATTCAAAAATGGATGTTGATATGCAAAAAACGCTTGACATTTTTGGAATCAGCACATCAATAATCATTTGCGAAACCCCGTCCAAGAAATTTCATGTTTACCAGTGTTATATACAAAGTAATAAAACAAAAAGTAAATAACTATTTCTTACCCATAGCAAACCATTCACATATTAAAAATAATTAAATGAAAATTGAAGTTTCGTTAGTTAAAGATATTAAACGAAACTTCATTTGAATAAGCTCAAGGTTAATGACAGTCATAGCAGTTCTCCATTTTAGGGATAACTTATTTCTTGTGGCTTTCATAAATATTTCCTCCTGTTCTAAATATTTCACTTTCGACTGATGACGGTGGAGCTGAAAGGTATTTTATTGCTAGTTTTTTTCAAATTCATAAACTATTCCAGTGTTTTTTCACAATTGAAGGAATGATCATTTGTCTGATTACTGTCAAGGTAGGCAACTTATTATTTGTTATTTCTTGATGTAATTCTGAATGTACCTTTTATTTTATGTACAATATCACATCGTCAGAAGAATGGGACTTTCTTTTGTTCACTCTCACTTTTTTTCTGTATGACGATTTTGTTGCCACAATTTCTTAAAACAATCCATTAAAGAAATGACCTTCAGCTTAACTTTCCCCACTACGTGAATCATCGTCAGCAGAAGAGTGAGGAGCTAAATTTTCATGCATTTCTTTCCATGCCTCAACGACATATTTTACTGATTCATTGATTTCATTGTTGAAAAATTAGCTTGATCGCAGATCTAGAAGTAGCTACACCAAAGATTTATCACATAGAAATTTAAGAAAGTCGTTTTTCTACTGATTTCTTAAAGCTCTTCAACGGTGTAATTATTTCACTGAAGCTTTTGCTTTAATTGCCTTATTTAAAAAGATTTATTGCTAAAATGGAGGGATCACTTGGGCGACTGTACTCACGTTTAATGCTTGTTTTTAGTGATGTTGTCAAATGGCTAGTAATGGAATAATTTTGCCACTCAAAATCAGTCAACATTTTCTGATGCATTCAGCGGCGTATATGGATAGGGGAACTTTTTGTTCAACAATCTTTAAGCATATCATAAGTTCTGTTCCAGGTGTTAGAAACTTTGAATTAATTTATGCTGTTTGCATCAGCTGCATCTGTAAAGTTTGAAGCTTTGCAGCTGCCGTTGTTGAATGGTGAAGATATGCTTCTTTCTGCAAGTAAATAAAATATCTTAAACAGACTTCTGACATAATACTGAATCGTGAATGCATAGTTGCAACATGGGAATAAAACATGAAATTGATAGCAAGCCACTCTCCCTTATACCAGCTCCATGTTTGGTCCATTATCCTGTATCACTAAAATGAATTCTATTTTTTAGAATATTGAAAAATGTCAAAGGCCACTTATAGGATCTGACAAATGACAAAAATTTTCCATATTGGCTACAAAATTTGGCTATATTTTTATTTTTTGGAAAATGTTTCTAAAATTTCAATTTTCAATTTCAATAGGATCTGACAAATGACAAAAATTTTCCATATTGGCTACAAATTGGCTATATTTTTATTTTTTGGAAAAATTTTTTCTAAAATTTCAATTTTTAATTGAAATAACTTTCCCTTATTTATTTAATTTTATTGTTTTTTTAAATTTTTATATTCGGCCCGAATAGTTCGGAAAAAAGCCTGATCGATATTCGGTTATTTTAGGCCGAATACCGAATGCTTACCGAATATTCGGCACATCCCTAATATTATATATATATATATAATATATATATATATATATTATATAATATATATATATATATATATATATGATATATATTATATATATATATATATATATATATATATATTAATATATATATATATATATATTATAATATATATAAAACCTTTATAATAAAATTAATAATTACTTAAGTTTGTATTTGTCGGAGCCGGAGCAGCCTCTTTTTTTGCGACTCCGACTCCAGGTACCCCCTAAAATTTCGGCTCCGACTAAGGCTCAAAGATTTCGGCTCCGGCATTCACAGTCCCCCAATTCTAGCTCCCCACGAGCCATATTTTAAGGATCTACTTTTTTACTTGCTAAAACAGGTTTAACATGAGCATGTTGGTTGGCTGGTTCTATTTACTCTAGTTGACAGGGACAGTCTCGATAGTCCCATGTGGCTTATTACCATCTTTACACTTTCAAATGTTTCATATTCGCTTTAGTTTTCGGCGCCAAATTTTGCCGCGAAATAGTACACTGACACACACACACACAAAAGATGGTTCAAAAATTACAACGTTGGATTAAAGTACTATAACTTTAATTACATCATTGCTATGAACATAGAACCGGTCACTTAGTTAATCACATTTTTAATGTGTTTTCAATGATGGTTGCCTCATCATCAATATTATGTATCCTTATACTATAGTAAATTATACATGTACGATTAAAATTAAATCGTACATAATAAT
>JABUQX010063705.1:15000-23449 GCA_015478945.1 Trachelipus rathkii | reverse complement strand
GGAGAATGTTTTACTTACACACATGAGTGACACGACACATACCTCTCTCCTCACAGAAATCAATCACTTCCTGCCATTCTCATTTTTCTCCCGACACCTTAAAACCCCCTGTTATACCATTTTTTTTCTATACAACCTATCAACATCTAGACCGCCCAACACAATCAATCTGAAAACTCCTACTCACCCCAATCCAAAAAACCATTCAGATTATCCCAGAAAATCGTACTCTCTTAACATTACCCTCAGATATATCATACGTCACAACCAAACAAATACCTTGACATTTTCCAAACTTACCAATTTACCAATTAGAATTCGAAACTCACACACATAAAGTCCACCATAGCTCTGTACCACAAGTCACTCTTCAAAATTGCAACTCTTTCTTTTCCACTCTAATTACTTTCCATACCAGCACATAACATATTTCACACCACACCACTCATTTTCAACGTTTCCTTTCATTCTTTATTGCAGTCACAGCGAGCAGAATCAAATTTACCCTTTTTCTAAATACATCCTCACCTCTCTCCTCTTCTCCTCAACATTTATTCCTCTGAAATTCCATACCCATATGATTCATGCAATTTCATCAAAAGATAGAAGGCCGTTTATGGCCAATCAGGACCTTCGCGAGGCATGCATTAGCAGTCCTATGCAAAGAGGTAGTGGTAGTGGCTGCCAACCCAACTACCATCTTCCTTTAGTCGCCTTCAACTACACCCAAGATATACGATGTGGAGAATTTTTTCTCCCCCCCACATAGGGATTATAAGTAGTAGGGATGTCAGTAGAGATGTTATCTAGAAGGGGGTGAGGGACAGTTAATATGTGAACGTATGGATTATGTGGATAAATAAGGTGGTCAGTAAAGTTGCCTGGAGGTGAGTGTTTGTAAAGAAAGAATGACAACTATATATATATATATTATATTATATATAGTAATAAGTATATATATAGAATATATATATATATATATTATTTATAATATAAAATATATAGTATATAAATATATTATATATATATATATATTAATGTAGTATATATATAATATATATACTAATATATAAGAGATATAGTAAGAAAAATATATATATATATATATATGTATATATATTATATATATAATAATATATATATAAAATATAATATAATATATATATATTATTCGCATGACTTTCGCATCTGAAAGAAATATTGAAAATAATAATTATTTTTGCATTCCCACTCGGAAACTCGGAATGCGATGTAGAAAAATGTTCTGATGGAAATTGTAAGAAAATTTAGCAACTTTTGTGATGAGAAATTGACTAGTTGCGTCTCAAGGGAGTGACAGTAATTTGAAGTTCACAATCGAAATCTAGCAATATATATTAGGAAGGAGGTCCGTACTTTTAGTGATTAGTCGCGTCGAAATCAACTGTTGAGCAATTTTTCAATTGTGTCCTTAACCAGTGTGGTTTCGGATTAATTCGATATTCCATGACAACGCAAAAACCGTACAGTTTGAAATCATAATTATTCTCATAAAGGAAGAATGACATGAATTAATAAACCATCTAAGCAGCAACACAAGGAAAATGTAGAAGGAAAAAGAGTAAAGGATCCCCAATTCCAGCTTTAAGCACGAATCAGATTGTTCTTGAAACTAATATAAATACAAACTATTGGACAATGAAAACGAAAAATTCATAAAGGATGGAGTATAGTAAATGTACAAAAATTTAGTAATGGGGAGTGATCTGCTTCGCCACGTTGAAATTTCTTTGGTTTTTTACGGCTTGCGAAAGTATCGGCCTCTTTCAACACACTACTCAAATTAAGATTTACTACAGAATATTTGAAAAAAAAAGAATACAAGCAATTAACAAAGAAAAATGTTTAGAATTAATAACCTCTATCAAAAATACATTCAGTTCTCTTTCTCCACCACGAATGGTCAGATACTCAATCGCAGTTTTCTGTTGTTTTCTCTGAAGGTAGTTCATGCCGGAGGACAATTATTTCAGAGACGCAAAATTTTGTGTCGTGCTCAGGAACCTCTCACTGAACGTCATAACAGCGCTGGAACATATCAGTGACGTATAATGGAATGTTGTCGAAAATGAACCTATCCCCAGATGATGTTCACTGTATCATGAGAAATGCTTTACCAATGTAAAAGAAAATTATATTTCTATTACTCTTGAGTGAAAAACACTCCGTCAGTCATCAACATTAGAAATGGTGTGACTTGACTTCTCAAACAAGAGTCAGCAAAGTTCTCTCAAAATATAGGGCAATTTCGGCACACTTTAATCATTCGAACATGGAACTAAGTAAAAACTAAAATAAAATACAGCACAGAATTAAAGTCGCTAAACTTCAGTAATTACATTTCATTACACTTCATATCGGTACAATGGATGTAAAAAAAACTTAATGAATCTCTCCCCCAGTACGGCCGTTCTGATGATAAAATAAAGGTCTTCCCATCCCAGACAATTCTATTACTAACCAATTGATCATTGTACTTGGCAATCAATTTAAAGACAATTCATTATGATAATTCAGCAAACACATTGTTTGTCATCCCTCTGTAATAAACTCTGAAGAAGTTGGCGTATAGGCATTCGTGATTGGCAGTAAGAAAATAAAAATGATGAGAGACTATATTGACACTTTCTCTCTCTCAAATTTATGTTCGGTTACATTTGTTAATTGTACCATTAATGAGGGACAATGAACATCGCAGAATGGAAAACTATTTGTTTACCTTATCACTCGGAAATTGATTAGGAACCTCAGAATAGAAAGAATAATCAACTTGCTAAGCTGTTGTACCAAACGTAAGTACCTACATCGTTAATTTTTCTTGCTCAAAAAAAATAACTTTGTAAATCTTCCTTTCCACTCTTATCGCCCTGATGAATCTGTGTAGCCAAAACACCTACATAAGAGCACAACACACACACACACAACATATATATATATATATATATATAATATATATATATATAAATATAATAGTATATATATTATATATATATATATATAATATATATATATATATATATATATTATATATATATATAATGAGTATATATATATATTAGATATATAGTAATATATATATATACCATATTTAAATCGATTAAGCCATACATCATTTTTTATTTTTTAGAAATTGTCGGGAAGCTGGTGCCGGTGCCGGTGCGATCAAGAGGCCCCGGCCGCACAGCACCGCGCCGCACCACTAATTTTTCTCGGTGCCTCCGCCACCGCACCGACCACCAGGTCGCACAATTTTGATGCGCACCGCAGCCGCCACCGCAGACCGGCACCAAAATGAGCGCACCACGCACCGCACCGCACCTCACCCGGTGCGTCTGCCAACCCTAATACAGCTATTTATATTTGCTGCAGGCGATGTTTGTTATTATTTATTATTACTCCGGAGTGGAGAGAGATTGGAGACGAAGAGAGTAGTAGTAGTAGTAGTAGTAGTAGTAGTAGTGGTAGTAGTAGTAGTAGTAGTAGTAGTAGTAGAAGTAAAAAAAGCCCTTAGCAAACATATCAAAACTTTATTTTAAAAAAAGGATTGGGTGGGGTTTTTTTCAATGTTTTATTTTCCGCCCCCTCCTTGAGAAGGGCCCAGCCCGTGAGTGGTGGCGATCTATAAAAAAAATAATAAAAAAAAAACAATCAAAGATGCCAACATCTTGAACTATGAATTGAAGCTGCCATCATCAAAGTGTCTTACATATCAAATATAACATAATTTTGAACTATGAATTAACGGTGAAATTACAAAATCGCTCTACCAAATCTCAACATTACTCAGCAAAAACCTAACCTAAGCCCACGTTTCTAACACACCATCACCAGCTAACACAGAAATATCTTGCAAAATTTATCCTTTTTCTAACAAAGCTAGTATAACCTAACAGATCTAAACACCCTGAACTACGAATAACATATATATATATATATATAGTATTATATATAATATTATAAGATATAATATATATATATATATAGATATATATATATATATATAATATACGAGAGATATATAATATATATATATATATATATATATACATATATATATAAGTAAATATATATAAGAGAAAGGTTATAGTATAAAATTAAAATTTGTAAATTTGTAATACAAGAACTTGCATCTTATTTGTTATCCTGGACCCTAGCAGGATGAGCGTGACAGAGATGTTTGACCACTACGCCACGACGAGGCAAAAGAAGAAACCGAGAAATACTTCTACTGTCCAAGCAGAGGATTACTATGTGGATTCTTTTTTTGTCTCGTCGTGCCTAGTGGGTCAAAACACTTGCACGCGCTCATCTGCTTAGCGGTCCAGGATCGAATCCCGAGCATAGAGAAAATACATTGCAGGGATATTAAAATACAAATTATTGCAGGGTAATTATTTATTTTGTACATAATGGACCCCCCGAGGCGCGTCATTATTATTCACCATTGCATGGGTACCCCTGTTATATGATATATATATAAATTTATATATATATATATATATATAATATATTATAGTATATAATATATATATATATATAAATATATAGATATATATATATAGTATATACTATATATAATATATATATATAGATATATAAATTCGTTGTAAATCTAGTATTAACCCGTATTACCTTAAAAATGCAGTTAAATCTAAAAGCAGTAGCAACGATAATCAGCAATACAACTAAACACTTCATCACTGTTTCAACTCTGAGAATATATAATAATAATAATAATAATAAAATATATCAAAATAATAATAATAAACATATAATAATAATAATAAAAATTAAATATATAAATTAATTAATAATAATAATAATAATAATAATAATAATAATAATAATAATAATAATAATAATAATAATAATAATAATAATAATAATAATAATGATGATAATAATGATAATAATGATAATATTGACAATGTTCTTTGGTGGAATATTGACTATTATATCAAAAACGCTAACTTGCTGAACATTATTTGTATCTAGGAGATGTTTTTTTGCGTGAAGAGGAAACTGTGAGAAAATCGAATGTTTTTTGTTTTAAATAAAAATTTGCTATTTTTGGTGAGAAAAAAAAGAAAGAACTTTCTGGAATGGACTCTGAGAGAGAAAACAAACTCATTTTATCACAGAAAAAGATTTAGTAATTCATTATTTTGGAATCTATTTTAAGACTTTCACGTGGCTTACTCTACAAAATTTAACTCAAAAAAATGAAATTTTGTTGTTTTCATGAATTAATTAATTATCGATAAAATTATCTACAACAACGACTACAAATCCAGCCATCAACAGCAAATAATACTACTGTTACTTTTACATCAACAATAACAACAACAACAACAGCAGCAACTACTACTACTACTACTACTACTACTACTACTATTACTACTACTACTACTACTACTACTACTACTACTACTTCTACTACTACTGCTACTACTACTACCACTACTACTACTACTACTTCTACTACTACTACTACTACTACTTTTGACTAAAAATGAAATACAGAATTCAAAGCCTCAAAATTATGAGATATCCTGAGATGAGTGAGTAATTTATAAAGTTTTAAGGCGTTTTATATGACGCTGAAAACACACGGCGTTGCAAGCGTCTCGCCAATGCTAGTTGAATAGGTCAATGAGTATTACATGGCTCCATCAAAACGAGCTTTTGAAGCGCTCGTATAGAAGGAGGCCTAATGGAATAAAAGTTGACACGTTCAACCGAGCAAATAACTTTGCTTAACTTCATTAAAATAAATAAAGAAATATGTGTGTTCTATTTCTTTCTTTAATATTTATCCTTAAAAGGGATAAATGCCACACACAATTATTATTATTATTATTTTTTTATTATATTATGTATTATTATTATTATTCATTATCCCTTATTATATATTTTTATTATTTACTTTATTATATTATCTTATTAATATATTATTATTATTATTCACTTATATATTTTATTATAATTAAAAATATGTGTTCAAATATGACCTGAAGCAATAAAGCAGTAAAGCAGCAGTGCGTAGCTAGGTGGGAAGGGTCCCATAGGCGTTGCTCGCGCTACTGCTTTACTGCTTTATTGTTTATCAAAAACATAAAATATTTTTCCAAAACTTTAATAATGAAGCAGGTTTTTAAAAAAAAAAATGTAATATATATATATATACTATAAATAATATATATAATATACTATTATATCACATATATATATATTTATTAATTAACATATTTTAATATATATTATATACTATATATATATACTATATATATTATATATAGTATAGATATATATATATTTTATTATCTAATTTATCTTTATATATTATAACCTAATATTATATACTATTACTAATTTAATTATACTATTATATCATATTATTATACTATATTTATATATATTATATTTATTTATATATAATATATATAAATATATATATACAATATATATATATATATAAATATATTATAATATATATAATAATATAATATAATATATATATATATATATAATATATATATTATATATAATATATTATATCATATCATATATATATTATATTATATTATAAAGTAGTATCAATCAGATCAGTATATGGATTTGGAGATGGCTGGTCTGGTGCTGCGGTGCTCCTGAATGGCTCCTTATGACTCTTTATTTCATTTTGCTCTATATTTAGCTCCTTATTTAGCATTTAATTTTGGAAAACTTAGAAATTTATTGTTATTCCGTTGGTTTACATATACGGAGCGTACATGTATACTTAATTACGTATATGGCGTATGTGAGTAGTGAGGAGTTCTGCTAAGAAAGTGACTCCCCTGAAAGGGGGGTAGTCAAGAAGGTACCTGAGGCATATTTTTGGTATGTGTGCGTGCCGAAGTCACGCACACACGTACGTACGTAAGTATGTAAGTGTGTTTGTGTACATACGTGTCGAAGACATGGATGTACGTGTCAAAGACACGTATGTACGTGTCAAAGACACGTATGTACGTGTGTAGCAAGGCAAGGTCGAAGACCTTGGCGCGTTCATTACCCATCTCACGTTCTTTCATGTGACTGATTTTTGTCTTGAAGATATTTTATGCACGAGCTATGAATAGGTGTGGGAACTGATGAATAGAGCTGACTTGGAAGTACGCAATATCATTGTTGCAAGCGAACATCATATTGTTGAGGTGACGCACACAGACTAAGCGAATTAGACAGCTAAAGCTACAAATGTAGCTGTAGCTGCATTCACCACCTGCTATGCACGTGTGGAGCTGTACGGTCTTCTAGATTCTGTAGGGCAACGGGTTCTCTACTGTGACACCGACAGCTGCATCTTCGTTGCCAGAGAAAAAGATTATGTTCCTCCCACAGGCAAGTTCCTTGGTAAACTAACAGATGAGATAGGGACGGATGTAACAGCCGACAGTTTCGTATGTACAGGGCCCAAGTCGTATGCATTGCGTTTCAGAAAGTGATGGTGGTGTATCATACATACTTAAAGCAAACGGATTAACTCTGAACCGGTGACACTGAGAATATCATCAGTTTTGACGGCAAGACGAAGATAAGTATGAACAAAATGGTAAAGGATGTAGAGAAGACCAGGGAGCGTGACTGGATGGTGTTAAACGACGACAATGGCTACTACAACCAGATTAAAGACACCGACGCTACAGCCAGAGCCATTTCACAGTTGACGGAGCCTGATGGGGAACCGACCATACATGGGGAGATTCACCACCGTGACGATTCGCATCTACCTCATGTGAATAACACGACACACTATCGAGAGGTCTGAGTTCCAGATATGAGGATCAGATCTAAAAATGTGGGGGAGGTTTAACTGGCGAACTCCATCAAGAGGTTCAGGCACACCTCAAACAAGCGCAGTCTCGTCCTTGGAAGCGCTGAAGGATATCGGGGCGTGATGCACTCCATATAATATATATATATAATATATATAATTATTATATATTCATATATATACTATAATATATATACTATTATATATAATATATATAATATATATATATCAATATATTATTAATTTTTTATATATATATGAGATATGATGTATATCTATATTATATATATATATATATATATATATATATTATATAAGACTCATTGTTATTATTATTATTGTTATTATTATTATTATTATTATTATTATTATTATTATTATTATTATTATTATATTATTATTATTTTATTATTATTTTATTATTATTATTATTATTATTATTATTATTATTAATTCCATGCTATGCATCTAATTAAATAAAAATTAATTTATATTACTCTCTAATTATCGTTCATTTTATTTTATTTATTTTTCAATGTAGTACAACCGCAGACAACTCCATTTAGACATAGTAAAGCCGTAAAGACATAA
>JABUQX010063705.1:0-10000 GCA_015478945.1 Trachelipus rathkii | reverse complement strand
TAATGAATTAAGTCTTTGAGAAGGTGTTATGGATCTAAAAGTAGGAAAATGACGACGGCGAATGTGGTCCAATGGAACAATCAAATGAAGATATGGGCGAACAGATCGAGAGTGTGGCGAATGCGGCAAAATTTGCAAATGGAAGGAGGTCCCGTGAGCATATAGTGCTGTGATTGATATTATCGTGCGCCAAACGAAGGTGTGCAAGTATACCTCGTGTAAGCGCTTTTTTCGTCTGTGGGAGAAAGACCACTCGCCAATATTAGGCTTTATGTTTCTGAGTTTCGTTACTCGGCTGATCACTCGTCCAGCCACTCTTGCCAACAAGATCGAAAAGCTTGTCGGATGAGCAGGTAGTAAAATCATTGACGGGAGGCAGCTCTTGTCGAATGGCGTCCCGGGAGGCTACTGGAACAAGCTTCGAAAAAAAGGAGGTGGCCCATTTTGAGCCTCCTGTCAAGCGCATTTCATTGCAGCTTCCGTCTACATGTAGAGCGGTCCAACATAAAATGAACTTTGTTTCTCTACCCGGAAGAGCAGCCAAAGGACAATTGTCTGTTACCAGCGGATACCATGTGTTTTACGAATAAGGTTTTAAGCGATTGCTAGCGCGCTGACGGAAATCTGAATAAAATTGACATTAGAGTGATCCTGGGCAAGATTAAAAATTCGAGATACAGGGCCAATCATATATAGCCATGACATTCTGCCTTAAAATTGATAGCATTGAGGGGGAGGGTCACTTACGTGTCCGGAGAGGGTTGCGGTCAGGAAAGACAGCACGATCGGCCCACACTGTCACCCGTTTTAGAGCGCAGTAAAAAACTGGAAGTAAATTCATCATGGAACTTCTGAATGAGACAGAATGATGCTTTTTTAACAGGAGAGCCGGATGGCTAGTTTGGAAAGAGAGGTCAGAGCAAGCAAATGGTGGGAGCGGGAATAGCCAAGGTGTGTCAAAGAACAGGTCAAAGAGAAAGGAAGCCACCTTTTGCAAAGGAATGTTAAGTAAATTTAGGATGTTTATGAACGTGTGCAACCACCATGGCCGAGTCAATTGGACTTCTGAGAATCTTCCTTGCAGAATAGTGTCAGAGCAGACGGTCATTGGGTTTGAAAACGAACATAGCTTGTACACATAATGTATTCTCTTCGAAGAAGAATGGCATTCACATTGGCTTCAATTCAAGGCTTCAACGGTGGGGACACCTCGCGGAAAGCCTCAAGCTCCGCACATATTCGGCACCTCCCGCCTCAATTTGTTGGTATCTAAAATGTTAGTGATGTAGTTGTTTCATAAATACTGCACACAGCAGTATAGTTACAGTTTCACACTCCACCAAAAATGGTAACCGATGTAGAGGAACCCTACAAACGGACTTGCGAACATCACAACCCAATAGATTTTTGAGCGTGATGACGATAATCGGTCAAATTGTGACTCCTCCCCTCAGATTTGTCAATATTTTTTCACAGGGCTTGCCCTTTAAATGCTAATGTGTCATATGTTTATGTGTTTTAGAGATGAGTTTCTATATATTGTAGAAATAAGACTTATGTACGTGGGACAATAAAATTACCTAATTAGCTATCTGAACATTTCGCAAGATAATCTGGTTGGCAAGTTCTTGTCAATTCCACAATTTTTCTCTTAAAAAAAGTTACTTTGCTGCTGAGGCTTTGGTGGGAGAAAAATGGAGCCATGGATGTTACCCAATTTCTGATAATATGCTCAATAGCTTCTCAAGTTTATATATAATGCAGACCTGACGATCCCAAAGCCTACTAAATCATAAACGCTACCCTCAATCGCAAGATGTAGAAAAAATTAAAAAATCAGCCTCCCCTGATAGAAGAAATACGAGATTATCATTAAATCCGAGAGGACAAATAAGTAGTACACTTTAAACACTGCCCTGCGGAACGCCTTCATCCAGAAGTTAAAGTGGGCGTACCAGAGAGATAAAGTAGCACGAAACCTGGATAGATCTAGGTGACAAAGGCATTGATGAAAAAAGGAGTTGTCTCCGTCGTAAAGTAACCGAGGCGAATTAAGTTAAGGAGAATCCCAGAGCTCCACGTGTGTCTGTAAGCTATATAATTCTAAGGTCTAAAAAAAGACCACCAAGAACATCCCACTCCGTAGTGGGCTTGCCCGGATGATCATGGTCTAGTTTTACCAGGGGTTCAACGAACGGATTTTTGCGGAAACAAAATTGGAAGTTTGAGAAAGCTTGCCGGCTCTCCTGAACAGGGAGAAAGCGGCCAAAAAAAACCATTTTTCTCCATTAAATTTACAGGAATGACAGTTCATGCGAAATTGGGTCTGGTTGTCCGCCACACTCGGATCGTTTGCCAAGTTTGGAATAGAATTACAAAGCTGAAGTCCAATAGAGGAAAAAGAAGATTCGATCCATGATTCTGTTATATAGATCCAGCAAAAATGCTGATTGCCGATGGCCGATGATGATGACGGAGACATGATGTACAAATCAGTGCCTGACCAAGAGCCCCGTCTTTGGCTATTCTCACCAATGCAGTTATACCTGCAAGTGTGAAAAGACGGTTATGGAGGTATGATCTTTCCTCTCGCTGTTGAAAAGTTTGCAGTGCTGTGTCAGTTCTCTGTTTTTTCGAAAGCTTCAGTGTAGCGGAAAGTGAACTCGAGTGGCTATACAAAGCAAAATCTAACGCAAAATCCGCATACGCAGCAGGAGCGGCCAGATCGTGTCACGTTAAATCATGGCCCATATTAACGGAGGACTTAAGTTGCGTGAAGAGTTTCTGTTGGAGCGCGAGATATTTCTGTGTAATTTTCCCCACTAAAGGGAGGGGAGTTGTAGAGTAACACGTCGATAGTAAGTTTCAAAAAAATTTGTTGCTCTGTTTGGCTGATTAATTAGCAGATCCTCGTCATGCGCTGTTTTAAAACAATAATCCATGTTTGGTCATAGTGGTACGGTTCAATTATTTGTTATGCCGTAGAGTTTCTTCAAAAATCTCTCGTTGGCTTTGTGCTGCACTCTTGGACCAAACTCAAGGGGTTGCCGACGCCTGCCTGTAGGAGACTGCGAATGCAAGCTTCCGCTGCCGATATGACGACTTTCTGGAAGAAGGAGAGCTCATCAACAGTCGAAGTAGGTTTATTGAAGGGAGAAAGAGTTATATCTGTGGCCTGATAAAAAAAGGAACCCACTCCGCTCGATCATAACGCCAGGCGGAGTTATGCTTTTGGCAATTGGCGCCTTTTACAAGCTTCAGTTAAAGCTAATTGGTTATATGATCAATGTCCGAATATAAAATATCTAAAAGAGGACCATAGTAAATGCGATCCAAAATAGGAATGGAGAAACAAGTAATATGTAATACAAAGAGAAGGTGGTTATCAAACGTTTTATACTGTTAGGGAGTCCTGTTTTTAAGGCATCCAGGAAAAAGGGGTTAGGAGATTCTATTAGGTCTTGGACTTGGCGAAAGTGACAGAGTCGCCTCGCCATAAAGTAGGTGGCGGAGGTTTGATTAGTCTCTATGATATAACAGACTCGGTAGTAGGGAGCTGTTTAAAAAGATTAGAACTAAGTAGACCTTAGTAAATTCTACTTACTCGGAAACCAAGTTGATTGAAAGCAGATAATATTGGTCGGTGACTGAGTGAATTCGCTGCTGCTACTGCACGAAGTATAACTTGGAGAGGGATTGGGGAATAGGGGACAGATTTGTGAATGAGTATTCCTGCACCTCCCCTGTCATTGTCACCCTCTTTCTTAATAGAGTTATGCGGCCAGATTTATATCCGACGGTTTTTTGAAAGAAGGTCGCTTAGGACATTGTCGAAGTTTCCTGTAAACAAATGCATTTTGGTACACTTTTTGGTAATTTGTCATTTATCAAATGTTCGCATTATTTATCTATATTTGTTTCCACCCGTCTTATTTATTATAGTTGTTACTATTTTTTTTGGCAAAAGGATTTCATATCTGAAATATAAATGATAGGTAATGGTCTTAAAAAGAGTGATGATAGGGTGCTATTTTCTGTACTTAGAGTATGAAAATTACGTGTGATATATTGTTTATGCGAGGAGTTTACTAATGTTTAAACTGAGAAGTGAATGATATTATTGTATATGTGTTCCAGCTTAATAATAGTGTCTAAGAGAAATGGAAGTAAAGTTGTTATTATGCAAGTTCCATAAAGGTAATATTTCCAATTGAGTCTTATTATGTGTAAGAAACTAGATTGTGTGTAAATAATATGATAGAAAAACAGCCACCAAAGTATCATCGTCCAATCATACCTGAACCAAAAGCATGTTATGGGGTAGCTATAAAAGGGGCGTGGGAAAGATAATGTTACCGCCCTTCTATTTATTCCATGAAAAAATGTTGCTATAGATTAATAGGTGAAAGGGGACTCCATGCTGTAGACTAGTGTATTTTGTTTATATGAATCTTGTTATTGTCAATGAATAATTAAAATTTAGCTAGCGCTTAGGCCAGTGAAGTGTTGATCAATTGCTTTAAAAGAGGAAAATTGCTGGAAAGAAGTAAAGTAATGTTTATTGTCTATGTATATGTTGTTCTCCATATAGTTATAAAGATATAAGGGTAACAAACAAGATGAAGCGACAGGGACAGATGTAATAATGAGAATGTTGCATCGAATCTTAGACTCATAAATTGTATCACCACTATGAGCAGTGGAGTTTAAGTGTTCTATGATTTTTACTACATGAAGTTCAACGTCATAGCCTTCTTTAGGATGTAATAATGAATATTCGTGTGTGAGTGAAAATATTGTCGTTAATCCATAGGGTTTTTAGAGAGTGATCATCACGCCATAATTCCACTCTCTTGATAATGTATATGTATGTATGTTATAGAACTAATAATATAATTGGTCGAAGAGGTATGTTTTGTTTGTGTATTGTCTTAAGAATCCCGCTCAGACTGTGAAATCTTTATGTGGCATGAATGCTTTTTTGCGAGTTTTCAATTTAAATAATACGTGGATATCAATTTTATGCATTAATTGTCCCTTAGTGTGTTATTGATAACTCCATTCCTTTCGGAGATGTTTCTATAAAGATTGTGTAATAGAATCTTTCGTTGTTTAAATATAATGTTAAATTATTTATACTAGAAGCTTGATCCCTTCAAAAATACTGTTTACATGGTTTGTTATTGATAAATACTACTTATGGTCGAGTTCATGATGAGCACAGTTTTGTTTAGCCTTCTAATCCTCTCAATATCAAAACCTAACAACATAATTTTCACTCTTCCAAATATGATAATTAGGGAGTTGAGTGCGTATTCTCCTTGGTTAGGAATTACTTAATAAATTTCCTCTCCCCCGACCTCATAAGCCTACAATAATGATTTACTCTATAATTCCTTTGTTTCAACTTTTCAGAACATCATTACAAGTACAACCCCAAATCCCACCATATCATACCTGAATAAAGCCCATAATAGAATCAATGCGGAACAGAAAATTCTACATATTAAAATATCCTCGACTAGAATGAGAGCCAAGGTCATATACACAATACCTTCCAGTCCGTACCCAACTAACCACAAAGTAAAAAAAACTAATATCCAATTATATAGTAACGACCCCTTGCTAATTCCATTACCAATTAAAAAATAGTTTGAAACCAAAAAAACGTTGTTTTAATGATCAAAGGAAAAATTAACCACGTTTGTAAAGTATCTGCCTACATATAGCACTGAAAGACAAGCCCAGCAAAAATAAGTTTGGCGAAACCATCGATTTCAAGAAGAAGAAAATATTCAACATAAACAT
Organism: Trachelipus rathkii; assembly: GCA_015478945.1. NCBI lineage: Eukaryota > Metazoa > Arthropoda > Malacostraca > Isopoda > Trachelipodidae > Trachelipus > Trachelipus rathkii. The sequence goes on along the minus strand of JABUQX010063705.1, from coordinate 4,192 downwards.
TGTATGTTGAGACAAAAATATTACCAATCGACAAAAGAGACTTCACCCGCATTGACATTCCACTAGAAGCAACTGGAGAGAGCGCAATAGAAAAAATATAACATTTTAGTGACACAGAAATGCCACATGATTTTCATTGAATATATATATCAAAATGATACAAAACGGATATAGATAAGAAAATACAATTCCAATCAAGTAAATAATAGTATGTATAAAAACAATTAAATTTTTCAATAACAACATAATATAAAGATCCTGGTGAACCATAAAAATATAGGTATTAATATTGACGAGGAAATTAAATCATTTTGATAATTACTAAACTCGCAAGTACTTCAAAAAATAGTGACAAATAAAAATAAAAAACCAAAACTTAATAATGAAATTTGTCATCATTGAGGAGAAATATTCTGATATATATATTCTTGAAAGGAGCAGTGTAATTTGTTCAGGAAATATTATCTCACACACATGAACAGAGGCCGCCATAGGAGCGCCGGCGATTAATGCATACGTGTGAATTAATAGAATATAAAATTGAGATTTACATGATATAATTATGTTCTCTGTTTAGTTCTTGTTTAAATAATATGTGATGATATTATTTAATAATGTCTAAGGTAATAATAAGTGTTATGTGGTTTTTAACGTGTATTAAAAGGGCATCGTTCAAACAAAGAATTATAAACTACCATAATATATTATTTATGTTTTATTTTAATTATTTCTATAGTTTATTCTTTTTATATTATTCTCACTAATATTTTTTGTATATATTATATATATTAGTAGTATTAGGTATTATATATATATTTATTTCTAGAAATAAATATATACACTAAAACCATACTATCATATGTTGTGTGTTTGTGGGACCATCAACATTAGTGCGGCTCAATAGTTTGCGGTGCGTAGTGTCGTGCCTTTTGCTAACATACTAAGCCTCATGATGTGTCATATATGTTAATGCCTTCAATAATTTCGGACATACTTTCTAGTTTCCTTGTAGTGTGGGTGCTAGATGACAGCATGCGCAACCGGAATGAGGGAAGATGCTGCGTGTGTTGTGTGTGGTTTGTGTGGTGGATGTGTGTTTTGTAGTGCTGAGATGTGGTGTTGTTGTGTGTTTTTTTAAACGTGTGGTGTGTGTGTGGGGTGTGTGTGTGTGTGTGGCTGTTGTAGGTGTGTAGTGTTGTGTGTTGTAGAGCCGTCATGTGTGGTGTATGAATGTTTATTGGCCATTTCACCATCTAAATCGGCAAGACCAATAACTGTTTAAGGTTGGGAAATTTCACTCTTGAGGAGAATATCCACAATGAATTGGAGATGTGATGTGTGTGTGTGTGTGGGTGGAAGCAATTCTTGGCTCCTTCGTGTGTGTGTGTATTGTTTGAGTAAGGACCTATAATATAACACCAAAAATAACATGAGATCTCATTGTAAAAAAATATTGAGAGAGATGTATTAGAGCGTAAATAAATTATAGTAATATGAATGTTATTTAACGATAAAAAATAAAACACGCTCTCTTATTATCTAAGCTCAGAATCCAATTGTCTTGCACCTACACCAAACTAAGACAATCCGATCTAAGAGACCTCGCTTCCTGTTTTCTTCACTCACAAGAACAACGGAAACTTAAAATCTTTCTCGAAAAAGATGGAGATACCTCGAGAAAATAGTTCAAAAACAACTTGTGGAAGAGCGAGATTAAGTAAGTTATCCAATATAACTAATTTCTTTTGTTCATCGTTACAAAAAAATTCTAAAAATAGATCAAACCGATTTGTGCAATATATTTTTCCGTCCAGCGAGAAAGCGTCTTGCAAATAAGTTTATATTGACATAATGAGTATCTAACTATATCATAGGGGTAACAATTCCCAGTACATATCTCTTTAAATATAAAAATTATATGGATTATTTAATACGCGTCCGAATCACATATCTTGTGTTGAAACCAGTAATAAAAAGAACCATATGAAATCAGAAAAAAAAATTGTTCACCTTACAGTCTCACAAGAGTAGAGGTTAGACAACCTTCGCAGTGCTCATTCAGATTCGAATTGAACTAATATGGAGTTGATTTATTGCATCTATTAAAGAAATTATAGTAGGACCAAAGCGTTTTCTGTATGTACATAAAGAGAGATAACAACGTAAACGGATCCCCGTGTTGTATGAGGCTACACTGAAATACAAACTCTTGACGGAATACTTCTCTTCCCATTAGTAGTCGTATTTCTTCACCATGTAGAGGAGACCCCTTCTATTATTGAGAACCTGCATATATATATAATTATATTTTTAATAATATTTTTACTATATATTATATATAATATATATAATATTTAAGAAATATAATTATAAATTGCAAGTTTCTATATATATATAATATTTATACTATTTCTTATGAATAAACATCCTATTTATAAAACTATTACATATACATATAGCTAATCTGAATTTCTTTAAAAGGATGTTGTTCATAAAAAAGACTGATATCGAAAAATCAACCGATAACACTACCGTCGTGTAACCTGCAGTGTTTGTCAGCCGGTAGTAAAAAACTCCAATAGAAAGAGCGAAAGAGTTGCAAGACAAATGCAGTTTTTTGTTTTTTTTTGATCATGCTCCAGAGAAAAATTGTTAATTTTTTTCCAGGCATATAGAGGCTCGGTAAGCCGAATGGACTTTTTAAAATTAAAGAAGAAACTCTAATTAAAAAGAGAAATGTAAATAAAAAAAGTTTACTAAAATAGCAATTCTTAAATCATTAATTAAAAAAAAAATAGTAAAGTAAATCACACAAGCAGTTAAAAGTGGAACAGAAAAAAAATTTACTCGAAGTATGACATCTCTGTTGCATAATGTTCAACAAACAATTTTAAATACTCTCCGTGTCTGCAAAGAATAAAAACAAAAACACATACAAAGAGATAACAAATTCAGAGACTACCCGTAATCGTATCTTTGCTTAGAGTTTTTGAAACACCTCTATATAGTGGGAGTTCAACTCTATTCTCCTTTACGGGTAATATAAAAGAAAAAAAAGCAATCTATTTTTGTTACTAAGCCAACTGAACGAAAAATAGACCTCTCTATTGCCTTTAAAGAGATCCAGGACAAAAAATCGATATAACCTTCTTCAATTTATAATATTCGTGTCGTATAAAGCATCCTTTTGTGAAAGATTCTAGTCAGAATATTTTAAGTAGATTATTATATTAAATGTTATTATTATAGTTAAGATATTAAATTTATATAAGATATTAAAAAAAAAGGAGAGAATAAAAATAAGATAGAAAAAAAATATATATATAAGATAGATAAGATATATTTTAATATATCATTAGAGAAAGAGAGAGAGACGCGATCATGACGCTCCCACCGTAGTTCGTAGCGAAGAAATTTCTGCTGCTATTTTCAACTAAGTATTATTTTAGAATTCATTTGTATTCTAGAAGTAGTTTGCCAAAAATAGAAATTACTTAAGGTTTATTCCTCGCTTATGTTCACTCTTAAGCGATTCACAATGACAACAATTACTCATCTCTCTCCCCTATCACCGAAAAACCAGATAATTGAGAAGACACCACCTTGGGTAATCACCCTTAAAATTAACAGTAAAATCAACATGTTTATATATTATATCGATAACTCTATCTTCATTATAAGACCTCAGATGGTCTGCCAAAGTGTAGTTACTGACTGAATACTCACCTTGAGGGTACCGCCAAAGTAGTATACTTTAGTAATGAGTACCCCAAAGAATGATAGTAGCTCACGATCAATTGCGTAAGCTGATATAAATGATCTGTATTACTATAGTGGAACCCCGAGTAGTTCTTAATTCAATGGTTGTTTGTTTTTAAATATTAAATTATATTATAAATTATATATTATATTAAATTTATATATATATATAATATATAATAATTAATGAGTAATTATATATATACTCTAATATATATTATATTAATTAATATATATAAGAGGTAACGCGTATCTAATAAATATTTGGAATGTTTATTAATCTTTATAGCTATGGATACCACTTAACATTCGTCGATTCTGAGCTCAGACTCTAAGTACACCTATATATTCCTGAGAATACTGAAACTGAAATTTAATGTGAATAAATAAGAATTATAACCCACAAACTAAAACATCCAAAAACGATCCTTAA
>JABUQX010063704.1:20000-23381 GCA_015478945.1 Trachelipus rathkii | reverse complement strand
CACACACATACACACACACACATACACACACACACATACACACACACACACACACACACACACACACATAAATTACACACACACACACACATTATTTCTAAGACACATACACACACATTACACACACACATTATTACATTATTATTATTATTACATACACATACATATATTACATATATATACATATATATATATATATATATATGGATGACAGTCTTGAGAAGAGGAGAGAGAGAGAGAGAGAGAGAGAGAGAGAGAGAGAGAGAGAGAGAGAGAGAGAGAGAGGTGAGAGAGAGAGAGAGAGAGAGAGAACATTCCCTGGCATGTAGCTTCCATCTTTATCTGCCCCCCTAATCACCTCTTATCTTCTTGCCATCGTTCGTCTTCCACTTTATCCCTTCCAGTATTTTGACCGATCCATCCATCTTCTTTCTTATCTCCCCTCTTTTCCTCTTTTCTCCTTATCCCTCCGCTCCTCCCAAACTCTCCGAACCACCCTCTGTTCCTCCATTCTTCTCCAGACGAACGACCTGCTTTCACTAAACTATTCTCTTCCACCACATCTTCGACACCGAGCCCGACCCTTTATTTAACCTCATTACTACTGTTTCCTAACCTTTATCTCAAAATTTAACTTTGACTTGGTGATGAACCCCGCAGCACCTATATACCGTTGAACACAATTTAAACATACTTTATCTTAAGATTAAGTGATAACAATTCTTCATACCTCAGACCACCTAATGCCTTTGTTCCTCTCCTAATTTTGTAACGATCTTCTTCATCCCTCCTTTTTCCGCCTTTACCTAATCCATCCTTTAAATATCTAAAATCCTTTATTTTTTCCTGAATCTGAGACTTCATTGATCCTGACCTTATCTCGACGAGTTTTCCTTTAAATAATTTACTTTTCTCCAATATGATTTTCTGTGAAGACTTTCATTCTATAATTCTGTTGAATGGACTTTAATTTTGCTATATTATCTGTAAATAAAGATTATAGCCCATTTCTCTCGATGACACCTCTTCACCCATTTCAATTCTTAATTCTCTTCTCCTTTTCCCTTTATTCCGAGTATAGATACTTCCACATCTGTGTTACTGTGATATACATCCTTATGCTCCCTAACCCCTTTCTCTTTATCTTAAATATCTTATTCTCCTCTCCGACATTTTTATTATTATTCGACATTCCCGAGAAGCATCTCGACACCTTAACCTTAACGCATTCTATTCCAATTCTTCCAGCACCTCCATAATCTCTTCACTTACCATATGCTTCTTCCTTTCTTTAACACCCATTCATTTTCCCTTCTATAATTTTTCCATACAATCTTCTCCAATTTATATTCTTCATGCAGACAGACCCTTCCCACCCTAACCCTTTATTCTTCCCTCTTTATACCTCCGTAAACCTCTCACTCTCTCAATCTATATTCTCCCATACACTTTCTCCCTTTACTTCGATCTTCAAAGGAGATTTATCTCTTTTACATCTATCCTATCCTTTATAAGGAACTAAACAACCATCCTCCCAATCCTGTGGAACTACTCTCTTCCTCCAACATAAATTATATAACCTATAAAGCCATTCCCTCCACCCCCTCTGCCTCCCATCTGTAACATTTCCATACTACACCATCTAGACCTGTGGACTTTCCTTTTTTTTCCTTAGTTAGCGCCCTAATAATTTCTTCCATTTGTATATCCACACCCCTTCCCCTCCCACTTCCCCCATCCCCACCTCCTGTAAATCCTCCTCATCTCTCCCACCCATTTCTTTCAATAAAATAATCCTCTAAAATATTCCCCCACCTATTCCTCACCTTAACCTCCCCTATATATATATATATATATATATATATATATATATATATATATATATATATATATATATATATATATATATATATATATATATATATATATATATATATATATATAATGCTCACCTAATCTACACACCAAACTTCACTAGTCAACACTTAGCGATCTAAACTCCGGCCACCCCCCAATTATCATAAAATATCAACAAGTTAACAAAACACAACACCCACCCATGAAAACACACAAATTACAAAAAAGACGACTGGATAAAATTCACCAATCACATAGAAAATAACACAAACACTCTATATATCACAAACACCTCAATACTCAATAAAGCAATAAAAAAAACTTTTATTACTAATCCAAAAAGCCGCAAATCAAAACATTCCCGGAGAATACATCACAATATATAACCCAACCCTAACACCGGAAATCGAAAAATTAATCAAACAACGCAATTCACTCAGAAAATCATTACCCATATCACTATAAATTCAAACACAGATCAACACTCAAAACACCAAAATCCTAAACCTAACGAAAACACACTCTTCGAATAACTTCCAAACCTTCCCCACAAAAAATATCCAACGCACGAACAACGCAGAATGAGGAAAACAATAGAAATACTAAAAAATGCAAAGAACCCTCAAACGCATACTCATGGATCTATTAAAAACTCAAACACACAAAACCCTCAATCCACTAAAAAACACGCAAACATCATCGCAACACATTTTGCAAACCAAAGTCATAAACACTCACGGACACACCCACAAAACAGGAAAATTATCAGAGCCCTCAAGAATATAAAAGCAGCCACGACCCAACAATAGAAATAACCACAACTGATTTACAAAGCGCTATAAAGTCCCTCAAAAACTCACCAGAAACAGGGCCGGACAACATCTCAAATAAACACCTCAAATACTTAAGGAACACCGCATTAACCCAACTAACACACAATTACAATAGTTCCACCAGCCTAAATTTTAAACCCACCACCTGAAAAAAAACAACAATTATACCAAAGCTGATACAGGGAAAAGACCCTCTAACGCCTCATCCTTTTGTCCTATCTCACTATTATTAACTCTGTGCAAACCTCTAGAAAAAATCATAATAGACAAAATATCAACACGCATACTGAAAATGAAATTCCAACACGGCTTTCAACAAAACTACTCAACAACAACTGCACTCACAAACATCATTCAACCTATAATAATAATCAATGGTCTAAAATTGAAACGCACGCACAAAACAATACTCATAGCATTTGATATTAACAAAGCCTTTGACACTGTACCCAAACACATCCTAATCCATAAAATAACAAAATCAAATTTCCCCACAAACCTAAAGAAAGGAATTCCAAACTTCCTATCAGCTCAAGTACAAACTAACAACAAAAAATCCCGTATAGTAAACATCAAAACGGAATACCCCAAGGAGCTATCTTATGTCCCAAATTATTCAAAATATTCACAGTTCATCTCCCAAAACCACAAGCAGACCACACAAACATAGCTACCTACACTGACGACATCA
>JABUQX010063703.1:25000-43534 GCA_015478945.1 Trachelipus rathkii | reverse complement strand
ATTTTTTCATCTACAGGCAATTTCGTGGTAAATTGGATCAAGTCTTATGGTCCTCAACACTCTAATTTTGCTTACTATTTTTTCAAGTCTTAATCTATACTTTCTTGATATGTTCTGTACTATAAGGATCACTTAAGCAACTCACGGATTGGGTGTTTTATAAGCAAAATGAAAACACATGAGTGAGTAACGTTAGCTTCTCGTATCTACTTAAATCAAGAAATAATTATTCTTTAGAGTAGTTCAGTTCTCACTTTTGCTCCTAAATGTATTTTCGCGTTCAAGCGTTGGTAGACGTTTCGTGTATGAATTCGTTTTAAAATTGCGTTGAATTACTAGGGTGCATCTAGGTGTAATCTATTTATAAGGTGAACAGAAAGTTAGTGTTTCTTTTTCTTTTCGCTGTGTTTTTAATCAATTGTTTTAAGTTAATTTTTGAATGCTTTGCCTTTAGTTTTTAGTTTAATATTCATATGTTTTCTATTGCTATTGATTGTTTTTAATATTTGTAACTTAGGTGGTGTTAATGTTTGTTGTGAGATAAATGCAGAGACTTTCTGTTTTTTTGTCTGCTGATAGGTTCTCATTATAATTTAATTGTTTAAATGATTTGTTTGAATTTCCAATTAAATTTAACGATTTTGAATAGTAATAATTTATTACTAAAATATATCACTAGTTTCGAGATATGTTTGGATTGATTTATAATTTTTAGGATCGATTTGTTAAAAAGATAATATTCAGAGATATCTCGCATTATTTTTTATCTATCTTTGGCAGGAAAAGTCCTGATGATGCTTTTGAGATGCTGGGATGTCGTCAACAATTATTTTAATGATATGTACCTTTGTACTTCGGGAGTATAGAATAAACATAATATTGTTTGGATAGAGTAGTTATTATTGATTGTATTGTATATTTAATGAATTTTATTTTTATTGTAGTATGGTCATTTTTTTAGTTAAAAATAATTGAATATTATATGTCACTTGATATATATATTATAATCACGAGTTTTTTTTCCTATTTCTGTATTTTGTAATTTTTACTCTGTTTTATTAATCGTCTTTTTGTTTGTCAATATGTATTAATAAATTAACACAAGTGTATGTTGGGAAAAACCTTTTTACATTAGTCCTTGAGAGGTTATATAAATATTATTATATATATTTTAATATATATATATATATTATCATATATATATATCTATATATAATATATAAGAGAGAGAGAGAGAGAGAATAGTTATTATATAGAGAGTAGTAGAAGTGAGATGAGAGAGGATGAGAGAGTAGGTAGAGAAGAGATAAGAGAGAGGAGTAGAGTAGAAGAGTAAATATGTAAGAGATAGTAATATTTATCTTAGTAGTTATATATTGTTATATTTAATTCATATATATATCATGTATAATATACAGATTAGTTAATATTTTATATTAATATATTAACGTTAGTATACAGAATAATATATATATTATATGAGAAAAACAAAGGTAATCGGAATTTTCTTCTGGTTTGTATAATGATAGGACAAGACGCAAACTCGAGTAGTACACTTTACACTATGGGAAATATATGAGATTTATTTGTCAATCTCGAGGAGAAAAATATGTAATGAAAGGATTAGTGACGACTAGAAGGAGAATTTTCTTAAATAGTGAATAGGATGTGAGACATAACATCATTTAACTGTGGTAGACTTGGGAGAATGAGCTTTGATATATGCAAGAGACATTAGCACTTGAATAGTGAGAATGTGTGTTGCTGTGTTCTCGAGAGAGGTGGGGTAGTTTTGATGGTAATATGAAGAATCGATATTTTTGAGGGTGAGGTTAATTTAGTTAATTGGTAATTTGAAATAGTAGTTATAGTAAGATAGATAGTTTGACAGAAACATATGGGTAACCATCTGTATACTGGCAATATATAGATTCGGTATTTTTGCTTAGTATAATCTAAAAGAATGGAAGGTCAATATTTGTGATTGACTAGGATATGGGTAGTTGTGTCCGCGTTTGTAGGTAGGATAAGTAGTTTTCTAAGGTATTGGAGTATATATGAGGGATAAGGGGAAATTGTAGAATTAACTATAGGGGAATTAGTTCTTTGGAGTTGTTTGTAGGTAAGTTTATGCGGTATTTTTGGTGTAAAGAGTGTTCTGAGTAGAAGGGCTCGTGATTGAGGATAAGAATGTGCATTTTAGAAGTGTATAGTGATATATGATGTAGAAAATATTTAACTTGAAGTAAATTGATGAGGGAAAACGTTTTAAGGTTTATAGACTAAGAAATGCGGGATGATATAAGGATTAATAGGGAATTATATACTGGTTTAGGCAGGTGTGGTGTCAGCGTGCTTTAATAAATGGAAGACTGGAAGACTCGGTATTGTTATCTAGAGCAAGTTCTAGATGAACAGCTCGAGTTGTTTCACATATAAATAGTACAATATAACATAGGCAGAGATGTGGTCTCCATGGTTATTTAAATTTTGTATATGGATGGGGTGGTTATATATATTTATAAATATATGATCTATAAAAGAGTTAGATGTAGAGGTGCAGGGAGGGTTGACTTATGAATAAATGTGAATGAGAGTGGTAATGGTTGGTCTTTTATTTGAATATGTTGATAAGGAATTTATTTTGTGATATAAGATCTACTACAAGAAAGTTTTGTGAGGGGTTTAGGCACGGTTATTATTATAGGTATGAGAGGTTTGAAAGATAATAAATATGTGATTATGACTATTAGGCACCTATCACTCACTCCATTATTTTACACCCTGTCTCAATTATATATATATATATAATTGAATATATTATTATATATTATCTTATATTATTATAATTATATTATATAATATATATAATATTAATATGTATATATATATTATTATTATTATTATATAAATTAGATATTTATTAATTTAATATATCTATTATATATAATATTATAAATAATTCTGTATAGCCTTGGGCATCGCGCAGTCTTTCGGCTTTCGGACTAGATCGCTAGGCATAATCAAATTCTTATGCCGTAGTCGAGGCGAAAGTTTTTTTTATAGTCGGAAAGTAACGAGACTGCATTTTTCCGCGGTTATCGTTTGGTATGAATTTGTTTTATTAATTAAGTGACCTATCCGTTCTCCTGAATGACAAGTCATTTCGAAACGGGTTTATATTGGTATTGAAAAAGCGGTGGGCATTGTAGTGATAGTGTGTAATATTTTAGATCTTAGTTCTATCTATAGTAAATGTGCTCCAAAGCATATAAAGTATTAGAAAAGTGCAACTGTTTAACACGTACTCAGTTGTTATTAATTCAATAATCATATATGTGAAGTAGTTATTTAGTAATGTTAATTAAAAAAGATTAATTATTATAATGGTATATTATTATTATGTTATATGAATATATGTTGAATGTAATATGTATTTCATAGATTAAATATGTTCATGAGTTAAGATGTTAGTTATAAGTATTAATTTTAGTAAAAATATAATAATTTTTAGATAAATTAATAATATTTATAAGTATATTATTATGTGATAAAATATATATAATAAAATTATATTTATAAATATATAAATACTAAAGATTTAATAATTAGATGATAAGGATGTACATGAATAATGATAAAAGTAGTAGTGTAGTGAATACTAATATATAATTTAGTGAGTATGGTACCTATGATACGCAACTCCGGTGAATTTGCTATGAGTGTCGGTAGTGCGAAGTTATACTCTAAGTTCGATTGTGTTTATTTTGACGCATATCTCGACGAATTATTTATGAGATGTGTCACTAGCTGTTGTGTTAGCGCGACGGATTGGACAGTTTATTACAAATGTTAAGGTGCTAGCTGGACTAATAGTTTGCAACTGAGATTCAGACGCGCTGGTAATTTGGAGACAGTTATGGTCGCGCTGCTGTGCGTGCGTGTTAGGAGGTCGCTGGCCTGATATAAATGAAAGATAGTGTACTGTAGACAGAAGTCCACGGTTGAGGTTTCTTAGTGTGCCTGTCACGTAGGAGCAGAACGCACTAATGATATGTGAGAGAGAGAAGGGTAGGCGAGGGGATCTGCAGAGGCCAAAGAGGGGCGATAGCGGAGATGATGCGTCAGAGAAGTTGACAAGCTAGTTGCTCTGCTTCAGATGAGAGGCGTGAAACTGCCCAGCTGCTATACCGCAGTAACAGACTAAAGAACTAGCAAGCAATCCCTAAAAGAAGAAGATAATTGTGTATAGTCTTAGAAATAAAAAAGAATAATATTAGCATACAGAATCACTGCGTAAGATAAATAAATTGTAATGTTAGTAAATATATTTATTTTTAGTGATAATTTTATTCGATGAATTGAAATTACTTATTCGTGAAATTACATATAGGTCTAATTTCAACATTAATAATTCATAAACTTCTATATATCTATCAGTTTTCATTTCCATACTTTGAATAAATAATTTTTTCTAAGGACGGATGAGAAGTTGATGGGGTGTCCTCTTAGGAGATTATCAACACTGGTGCCAAAGTGTTATATCCTGTCCTGCAATAAGGAGAACGTGTAGCTTATTCACTACAGCAGTCCCAGACAAGTAGTTCATCACCATCAAGCAGCTATTCTAAAGCTATGGTATATATTTATAAATAATATATTAAATTATAAATAATTTATAGTATATAGAAAAGAATCCGTAATTTATAGTTATATTAGTTACAATATATAACCTGTCTTGTATAAAGTCTTGATAATTTATACAAATTGTATTATAATAAGAATAATTAAAAAAATTTTGTATATTAAAGTTATTTGTATTATATTTTTTATATACATACCAGATCACAAATGACCTTTATTTAATTACTACTCTCTACTATGCTTGAATTGAGGGCTTTAGCAAGCGCGGGTACTGCTCAGTTAAGGGAGAGTGAGTTCTCAGCAAGCTAGTAGAGTGTTCTGGATGAGAGTTCAGGTCAAAGTTCAGCCAGCAAGAGAAGCAAGACAGGTTACACAGGTGAAAAAATTCAGAACATAATATTTAAGTCTTTTTATATTACTCAATATTTGTTTTTAATAGGCTTACCGTATATAAGCTTATGATATTGTCCTTCTCACGGTGTTTAGATAATAATAATTTTATTTAAAATTTAAAATATATTGGATTTTATTTTTTAGTATTATTATTTTCATCATTAGGTGGTTCATTCATTCAATGATGCCACTGGAATTAGCTGATGATCCTTACACGAACGGAGATGTTTACTCAGTTATCACGATTTCCTCCACCTTCAGGAGACTTTTGAGAAGGGAATATTGAAGATATAGCACTTGGAGAGTGCAGAAATAAGGGGAAGACGGATGGAAATGAAGAACTATGTCAATATATAAGTAGAGGAGTTGTCATTCTTTTATAGTTTAAGGGAAGAAAGTTTGGACGCAAGAAAATGGTATTCGATGGCTTGGTGACAGTGGACAGTCTTCTGAATAAACTATTGACAGGGTCAACTAAAAGGTGGCAATGCTAATGTTTGGTCGGTTCAGGAGAGGTGAAGGTAAGAAAAATTAAAAAGTTAATTTTGTCATTTTATACTTTAGTCTCATACATAAAGAAATCAGTCGTTGATGTAATAACTGTTTATTTAAGATATTATGACTATCTAGTAGATGATTACACTATATATGATTCAATAGATCGATTCATTATGTGACAAACTCTCGAGTATGATTCACTTGAGTGATTTAAATATTTGACAATCTAGTAGATGATTCATCTGAGTGTTTAATCAATACATCTACGTAGTGAGATGTTTTCAATTGTGTATTCATTAAATAATGGTAACATAATATTAGTGACACAAATGGACTACAACCCCGCAAAGCAACAATTAGGACACTAATATTTAGAGCGCAGCAGAAAGGTGTGGCACGAACACACAATGATACTTTGCGTCGTAACACCATGACGTAGGCGAACCCTTACTTATAATGGCTGGATTATCTGACTTGGGATTGTGGAATCTCAGTGATGTACTGTAAGTGTTGAGTGTATGTACAAATAATAGTCTTGAGACTCGACCATATTCAACACCAGCAGATTTGCACTGTGTCTTAAGAAATTTTGAGTGAAACTAACTAAGTGCTAAAATAGCTAACTATATACTCTTAATTATCAATTCTATTTTTTACAGTAGGAGATAATTTTCGATAGAGGACAATTGTAACAAAGACACGTTTGGTGTTTCGGTTTAGTTATGAATACAGATTTAAATCGCACTTATCTTTAAATATCGTATGAATGTTTGAAACATATGAGACTTTAGAATATTTGGTTAGAAATTATATAGTTATTTGTTTTGTTATATCAAGAGGCTGAGGAAGTATCACACATTTAACTTTTTAATACATGTCCTGTCTAAGGCGGCGGCAATCAAGATGTGGAAGTGGCATGTAGACATGGGGTCTGGAAGCACACGGGAAGTGGTCAAGTGGAGGAGGACATAGCTAGATCCAGGCCCTGTGGAATCCTCAAGAAAAGGGGCCGTGTGTGCTCTAACAGAGATTTCAAGATTGTTTCAGCATACATGTGAAAACTGAAGCTACACGTGGTTGACAAGGTAGTAAAGTCAGTTACTATTAAAAAAAAAATTATGTGGGTTTATTTACTTTTAATTCTGTTTAATATATTTGGAATAAACTCACCTCAGGTAAGTTGTATATGAATATTTTTATTAAGTTATTAGTTTCCTATGATATTTTATTGTAGATGGAACATAAGCTATTTGTAATAGGTCGTGATGGTCTGTGGAAAGCTTTTATAGGAGTTCGTCTGAGACTAGTAATTTGGATGCCACTTATTTAACGCCATCCATCCTAATTACTCAGAAAGCACCATGCGTCGAAGGGAGGTATCCTCTTGACAGCATAAAGGTGATCGCACGTGAGGTAAGTCATAATTGAACCGTATTTTTATATATAGTAGTCAATTGCTTTTTGTTAAAGAGATTTATGACTTATATGTATACATTTGACATTTCTTTAGTTTACATGAATGCATAAGAATGCCACTCACAAACCAACACCAAGCTTCAATTTATCTTACTTGTTTATTGTACCTTGACGTACCTATCGCGACTTGCGTTGCAAATCACTCTAATTAGTTGTCGTTTGCTTTTCGTTAAACCCAATCTCTAACTGGAATATATCTAAGCTATTTTTTACCAGGATAACGGTCCGATTACAAGGACTAATAACTTTATTCTTCACAACATGTGTGCGATTAAATACACCTTTTTTACACCAAATAAGGTGTTTCTCCTCCCTTCTCCAATGTCAAACCATTTTTACAAGACATCTTCATCAATTTGGAAGTCTTTTTCCATTCTTCTCTATGACAACACGCGTGAGAACGCTTACACAATATGATAACTCGTTTTTCTATCTGTTGCCCGCAGAATACTCCTAAATGGTTGCAAATGTTTCGCCTAAGATTGTACATTGTACACCTATTCTTTGATTATTGACATTATTCAGTAAGTAAACTGCTTCGGTGTCACCGTATTTTATTAACAACATTAAATGCTTACGTAAATAGAGTACAATCAATATATTAATTTTCATCTTTAAGTCATGAGATCATTGGTCATGAAGTGTTCAATGTGGGCAGTGTCTTGAATTATGCTTCAGGGGCGAGGGCATACATGGGCACCTCCTCCCTACTTATTGTTGGTTGGTGAAGAGAGTAAGTCACGCTTGTTGAGAGGAGAAGATGAATAATATATGGCATCTTTTTTAAAGTCAAAATCCCCTATTCGTTCATGGCTAATTAAAGTCCATTCTCAGTGGCCTACAAAAGAAGGTATTGTGTGGGCACCTTTTCTCTTCTCGAGTAATATAAATGGTGCGAAATAACTATGGCTTTGACTAACTCCCCTTTTCATTTTTTTAAAGCACAGAAAAAGAAATGTAGCTCATAGAAAAAAAGAAACCTTTGAATGAATCCTTGAATATCACTAAATGGCGCTAACGCAAAGACACTTTGCACTCTGATGGTGGAGGCAGAGATGCGGCAGAGAGGCACATGAGATTTCGTACGATATGGAATGATTTATTTGATGAGGAGGCTACTATAATTCTCTAGCCGCACGGAACTAGACGTCCTAGCAGCAAGGTCAGTGGCCAGTCCACAGAATAAAAAGAACCCACAAATTCATAGACGCCTACTCATATTCAGTAAAAATTGTTTTCTATGAGGTTATTTAATTTGCTGTTACGACAGTAAGAACTTTTTTTTTAGCCAGTCCAAAGAACGTATGTGCATGTGTGGATGATAGTCTATTGAAAATTATATATTTAGTAGTTTTTTTGTTGACGAAGAGAAGGTACCTGGAAGGAAGTGGGGGTGGACATTCTCATCGAAGATCTGAGCTGTTTCCTGTATTCCCAACTCAGCAATAGGGAGATATCTGGATAGCTCGTACTTTTTAAATGATATAAATGACCACTCCATTCTAGTTAGCGACCAAGGTGTGGAGCAGGTGTGCTGTCAAAAAGAGAGTGGGCATACTCAAGGAGACAAGAGCATCGTGAATTCTTGTCCAGGAACACGTGGGCGATGTTCAGAAGATAATGCTATTTCTTTTACCTAAAAAGGGTTATACAAAGCAGATGGAAAGCTTGATAAAATATAGCGATAATGGAGGAGGAGTAGGACCTATTAGTTGAAAGTAATTTTAACTTTTTTATGTATTTCAATCTCTCAGTAATTAATAATAATTAGATAAAGTGTGTTTTCAAAATTGATAAAAGTTAAATGTAAGGCTGCTTTTCTGTTATTGTCGCAGTTTCAATATACGTTATTTGTAATTTTTATCAATTTGTCTCATATAATTTGATAGTGTATTTGTCGTTTGGATTATGAGCGATAGCCGATAGTAAAAATGACGTCACTGTGATTTTTGTTTCTAAAATGCAGTCGATAGGCGTGAAAGCTGAGACATCTGGCGAGGATCCCTATGTTTTATGGATTGAAATAAGCCTGATGCCGTGGATGCGTATCTTTTCGAAAAATTAATATTGCCAGTGTTTCATAGTTTCTGTTAAATAGTTCGTTTTCTCTCTTAAGTGTTAATAGCTTAGATATAAAAGACATAGTAAGTAAATAACTTCTTAACCGGAAAGCATATTTTGGGGGAGTTTATTTGAACGTCTTATTATTATTATTATTATTATTATTATTAATTATTATTATTATTATTATTCTTTATTATTATATCAGTTATTATTTTGTATCTTTATTTTTAGTATTAATTAAGACGATCATATGAAATCAGAGAAAGATGGAAATATTTTTGATAGAGGGAGAGTTGGAGGAAAACTAGATTAGCTGCATATAGGAAAGAAGCGAACATATCAAAAAACGTTTGGATTCTCATTATGATTCTATCGTGGAATATAGCTTTTATTTCAGTGTCTCAGTTTATTTCCTTTTAGTCTTTCTCTATTAATAATTTTTCAGTAATTTCGTTTCTATTTTATTTTATTTAAGCGTAGTAATTGTACAAATTGTAATTTTAAATTTCAAATTTATGAAATTCATATTCTTCTCAGCCCGAATGGTAGCTTCGATATTTATCGTTCAACCAGTAATTTTAATTCAAATATGCCTAAATGTTTTTTTTGCTTTTTGGTTTGATCGACTTCATTGTGGCATTGATGTACTATATAGTGCGTCACATCGATGATCTACTAATAGATTCTTACGCACTCGAGAAGTAATTTGTTGGCGATTCGCTAAATTACTACCGCAAAGTTCTTGATTCATGATGTCTTGACGTTTCGATTCAAATAGTCCTAATCTTAACAAGCGGTGATCTGAAGCCTCTATCAAAATGTATGTTTAGAAATCTCAAATATTCTAAGTAGTAGGCTTAAGGCCGGGACATAAAAGAAGAAGGCGGACTAACGGTTTAAAAAGGTAACGAATAACGGTGAAATTTCAGATTGTTGTGGACTATCCGTTACTTAAGCTCGGTCTTACTGTTTATCAGATATACAAAAAAAAAAAAAAAAAATAAAGACTCCATTACTCGGTTACTATACTCAAATTGAGGAGATAATCGTATACGTAGCTAACGTAGGAAGCTAAGAACGTACACACACTCTATCTCCTCAACAATAAAAACGAGTTGTAAAAAACATCATATATTCCACATATAACAGGAGTTCCTTAATCGATACATTTTATTTCTAATTCGCACGATTTTTCCCACGCAACAAAAACACATATCCCACACACACACATCATTACACATCGAGTTTATCGAGTGTCGCAATCCACACACACACAGCACAATATAATAATTAATTTTTCTATAAGACTGACTTGTTGGAGGTGCTCACTGATAGAAAAGTCTATAATGCGCAATTATATAATAATATTTGCTTTATTTATATATATATATACTAAAGTTATATAATAGTGTATTATTCACTTTCATGGAATAGACCAAGATTAATTATATAATATATATATATATATATTATATATGAAAGCGGCACGAGAGTTATAGTATAGATACGAGGGCAGGATGCAATCAAAGGATAGTGTAGTCGTAATATAATGATAGTATTTTAATAAAGCAATGATAAAAGTATGTTCCGATAATAATATATATAAAAGAGTATATAATGTATAATAGAGGTTATAAGCGGTAAGAGAAGAGATGAGATGGGATGAACAGCTGTCAGATATAGTATATCGAAAGTGGGAGCTATGACCAAGTTACCTTTAAACTATGTAATCTGCTAATAATCAATAACAATGTTGAAGTTGCGGATGGCGTAAGAGGGGTGAGGGGGAGCGGCTTGTGGGGGGTATGCAAAGGCCCTCATAACTGCGAAAATGCGGAAATAAACTGGGATAAAAAAAGCAGATTCTCTTCTAGGAGAAAAAGGTATAAGCAATGATAAGGTGGCTATTGTTTCGCACGTTTGAGTTTTGTGTCGAAGTGAGTGTTTTTAGTTTAGAAATGTAGTGGATAAACTTCTTTGAATAGTATCAAGTCTTTCAATTCAGATTATGTATTTTGGTCGAGTTAGAGAATAGGACTTTGAAGTAGAAAGAGAAGTAGAGTGATATATATGTAAAATTGGAGTGAATTAAATAAATACACTATAGTGTAGAAAGGTAGAAGAGGATGGTATTATAGGTAAGAAAATAATACGTTAGTTAAAATAGTGATAGTATAATGAGGAGGAGGAATTATGAGGGAGGCGTGTAAATGTATATATTCTAAGAAAATGTAAGAGCAGGTAAAAAACTTCCTGTGTGATAGTTGATTAGGGTATTATAAATATAATATTGAGTTTAATATATTAGTTATCAATATATATATATATATAGTACTGACATGTGATAGGTAGAGGTAGGAGAGGGGCTCTAAAGCTTAGAGCTTAGAGCACTGTTTGAACATTATTTAGTGTTTTTCGGGTTATTATATGGAGTATGTAAGGAGTGCGTTAAGTATGATATGAAGGTTGGTGAGAATGGTAATAGCATCGGCACGGTCTTTCGCCTGAGTTAGTGTAAGGCGGTGATAGCAGGCTCACGCTTTTGTCGTGTGCCAATCACAATCAGTAGTTGGACTCTTGACGGTCAAAAGCAAGGTGCTGCTGACTAGATGAGAGATCAGACAGACCTAAGAAATGGGTACGCGGAAATGCCGGCTGATTTATGCGTCTGACACAAAAAGAGAGAATGCGGTAAAATCCATTGTGGACAAAGCATCTCTTCACATAGTTTAATTTTGCAAACTGACGCCTATAATATCTCAAGGAGCGATCGCTGAAGTTGGCTTATGTTAATAAGTTAATTCATCGCGGAATGGTTATAGAAAGGAACACTTAAGTCAAGATACTAAGAAGGAGACGGACTACTGTATGCTCTGGTACGTTCTTTTATGATGCCATATGGGATGACAGATCATAAGATAGAGTCGAGATAGAGAGATCTCTGTAGCTATCCGTGATACTCAGGCTAGGGAGATAGAATTAATGACTAGAAATGATACACTATATTACATCACCACCAGAATAAAAATGACTTTATGTCAATATCTGTGATAGGAGAAGCTGAATAGTGCGCGAGTGGACTAATTGCGATAGTAGGCCAGTAATATAACATCTATTAATCTTGTGTTATCGCTGAGACGATCTAATCGTGGACTTAGAAGATAGGGCATGAGACAAATTATTTCTTGATGAATCAGATTCTCTCTGAGAGAGATCGGGGAAACTCGTCTGCGTTCGTGAACGAATTCAATGACACCGTGAACAGCTAATATGAGCGATGTGAGAGAGTGGGGCAGGGCTAAGACGCAGTGAGAAGTGTCATATGTAGAGTTGTTTAGGTCGATCTCTTTCTAGGATTAACATCCTTCACAGAAGCACCTCCCTCATCTCCTACTACTTATATACTGTGTGTCGGGGGAACAGAAATTGCCCACATCGTAATTGTTCATGCACCCCACTCGCCCACGTGTAGTTGAGGGCGACTAAGGGAAGGTGATAGTTGGGCTTGGCTGCCCACTATCCTACCCACTTTTCCTCTTTGCTAGGATGCTAATGTCATGCATCGGAGAGGTCCCGTGATCGCCATAAACGGCTTTCTTTTGACGAAATTGCATGAATCGTATGGGTACAGAATGGAATGTCAGAGGAATAAATTGCTTGAGAGAGAGGTTGAATTGGATGTAGTTAGAAAGGGGCAAAAACTTTGACTTTGCTCGCGTGACTGAAACAAACGATGAAAGGAAACGGTGAAAATGAGTGGTCTGGTGTGAAATATGTTAGTGCTGGTGTGGAAAGGAATGGAAGAAGGGGGACGAGGAGTTGCAATTTTGATTAGTGATTGTTGGTACAGAGCTAATGGTGGACCTTTGTGTGGTTGTGAGTACTTTCGAAAATTCCTAATTGTTAAATTTAAGTTTAAAAATGTCAAAGGTATGTTTGGTTGTGAACGTAGTGATCCATCTGAGAGAAACGTTTGAAGAGAGTACGATTTTCTGGGATACATCTGAAATGGTGTTTTGGATTGGGGTGAAGTAGGTAGTTTCAGATTAATGTGTTTGGGGGACCTAATGTTGGAATAGGTGATTCAGAAAGAGATGGTATAAACGGGTGTTTGGGGTGTCGGGAGAAAGAGAGAATCGGTAGGAAGGTGATTGTTTCTGTGAGGAGAGAGGTATGGTGTAAATTAGGTTTATACTTTCTTTAAACATAAGAGTATTTCAATCGTATAACTAGAGTTGGGTGTAGGCTAGATAGATGGTTCGATAAGTGAAACTAGTATGATTGATTTGTGTTAGTGAAGAAGGAGATGTTGAGCTATGTGTTGGGATGTTAAATCACTGAGGGGATTAGGAATGGGATTAATTCGGATCATTTACGCTGTTCTATGGTAATGAATTAAGATTATGGGTGGCTTGGAAATGGAGAAGGCAAAGTGATACGGAACGGAAGTTTTGTAGGAATTAAGGAGTGAAGGTTAAAGGCGTGAACAAGGGTAATATAGGATAAGTAATCTCTTAAGGAGCAGCAACTATACGTTGCAATTAAAGTAAATCAGAGGATGTGGTGAGGCACGAACGGCCCGGGAGTGAACAAAGTAAATGCGTGATTATGTGTGCCACGACACCTGAGAGGACACAATGATGGATGCTAAAGGGCTCGCTGACTTTGGGGAGCATAAAATGAAGCGATTAGGCAGTTGTTGAGCAAAGTTGCAAAGGAAGTTATGCAGTAGAATAAGTAGACATGTGATTGCGTGGATATCGTAAGGGTGGGAACTCAAGAATGTTATCGAGTCGCGAGAGGCGAGTATAGGCACTGGCAGTGATGGTTCGTAATGTCGTGACCATAGTGGGTAACTCGTGTTGTCACTGTTTGTGGGATGGAAAATGAAGCAGTGATGCAAAGCGCGGGGTCTATGAAAGATAAAAAAAAGAAAAGTTTGTGGCTTAGAATGTAAGTTCATAGGAACATATAAAAATAAATGAAATTCCATAAAAGCAAAGATAGTTTGGAAATGTCACATCTTCCTAACCGGTGGCGTGTCTGCGATACCCTAAAAGCTTGATATGACATAGTAATCGCGCCCGTTATCTGACAGAGGAGGGGTGTCGAAGTGCGAAAAAGAAAATCTAAGGCTGTATAGTACACCGCTGACGACAACGTAGAGGGAAAAGAAGAGGGTATAAAATATCACGGAGGATGGACCACGACGTCTTGGAAACTAAGGGTGTATGTGGCGGACATAATGGGAGCTATCAATGTGTCTGTTTAATATGAGTCTTCATTAAAAAATGGGAGATTATTTAGGAAAGCCTCTTTCCTTGTGCGAAGAGAACGCGACAAAGAAAGACAAAGTTAGAGATGAGAAGTAAGGGGAACCTGCTTTAGAAGAATGAAAGTATAACTGACGAATCGATGCCTGGCCGCGGTTTTTTTTGGGGTGTAACTGATGAGATGAAATGTTGCGAAGTCAGCCAGTGAGAATCGGAATAAGATGCCACGTTCGAAAAAAAGTCCATTATCTGTATATGATACTTATAACTGGTGGTGTTCATGCAGCATTCCTCAAGTGGCTTCTTTCATAGTGCTAACCATCCACATTGAACAGCTAATAGAAGAGGGTGATTAGGTTAGAAATATGTGTTTTGGGGGCGTGGATTTTGTTGTGGCAAAAAAGAAGAATAGTACAATACGCGGCGGATATCGATAGATCCACGTTATGTTATGGTTAGGCGTTGGGGCATGAGGGTATGAGGTTCATTTAAAAGCAGGAGGAGGTTATTATGTAGTTGGTGGGTAAAGAGGTTTGAGAAAAAGGTTTTGAACGAATGGTAAATCTACCATAACCAGGTATGATACTTCGATGGATTGAAGAAATATAACACCGCGCACGATTCTCGGTGAAGATACATCAAGAACGGTATGGCCAGGCTATAGACGATTGGGACTGATACCAGTCATTATAGAAAGCCACATAGTGGTGATGAGATAGCAGATAGAAGGATGTACGAGTACAATGAATGAGAGAGAAAATACTAAGAAAAGCGTTTAATAGAGATATTTGGCATGGTAGACGAGTCCATCAAGACTGATCTTGTAAGTAAAGAGATGACCTCTAGGTGGGTTCTGTGATCGCAGTGAATTGTCGTCATCATTCAAGCAGTTAGTAATTATCTTCTGTGATATCCGTTGGTGAGCCGAAAAATAGGAAAGAATATCAAAACAGCTCATGTATAAGAGGTGTCCAAAGCTAGAGTTTAGGCGTTTTAAGAGTACAGATGAATTCGAAAGACGTCAGCTCGTTAGTAATTGTCAATATGTATACATTTGAGAGAGACATCATTTGTGATGGATGTATAGTGCGGTGTGGAGCTGAGAACTGTGGCAAAGTAGGTAGTTGCTATACGAAGATGAAGAGGTATATACAAATTTTCATCGAAGGCGTGTAGTTGCGTGCTGTGACCGTGTCAGACAAATTCTGTGATTTTTCGTAATTATTTCAACTGCATATTAGCGATGCCAATTTATGAAGTGAGCAGTTGATTAGGAAAAGAGAACAGAAACTAATGATGGTTCGGTAATGAAAAATCTAACAGTCGAGGGAGGATGTGTGGGAGGTAGTTATTAGTGGAGTAAGACGGTAGAGAGATTAAACTGATGTTAAAGACACTAAAAATAATCTAGAGAGAAGGGTCACTTTGGAAGAGAAAAGGGTGTTGGGGACAAAGGAAATAATTTTAGGGAAGTAGGGGAAGTTGAAAGGCGTTATGGCGGAACTGTAAGAGCAAGTAAATAGACCCGCCTCCTTTGATAAAGTCAATATCTGAACAACACGAGGTTGAAGAGAGAGCAATAATAGCGAGGGAGTCGTTGAAAGGCCGGGATTACTAGGTTGTATGGGGCGGAAGACATGGAGGCATCAGATCAGTGGAGGGAAAGGAGAGTAAGAATTCAGCAACAGCGGAGATGAATTCATGTTTTGAAAGAGAGGAAAAGTGATTGGATAAGAAACGCAGGTGAATGAGAAAGAGACAAGGTGAATGATACCGAGACAATAGAGGTGGAAAGCGTTGGGGGTGTATGAAACCCATGATGAATAAAGTGACGCAGCCAGACTGAGATGGTGGGGATAACGTCTGGAAGAGGATAGCGGGAGCCAAAGGAGTTGCCTTAGCAGGGGAGGCTGGGGTGGAGACCGAGGGCGATGGAGAACCGAGCCGGAAGAACCGCCGGAAGAGGTGGAGAGACACAGTAGAGGATTCATTGAGAAGAAATGGCCTGCAATGGATGAGCTGATGGCGTATGGGATCGTGATGGATAGAAAGATGGAAGCGGAGGTTGGGCCCACTGACAGGCTCGTATAGGCCCACCGCGCTCACGGACCCTGAAACGTTGCGGTGGGGGGAAAAGAGAATGTAAGTAATGTAAGAATATTAGTACATATATATAGACTATATATATATATAGTATACTATATTATATTACGTATATATATATATACACTAGTAGTATATATGCTAATAACTATATATATATACATATTAATTTATATATTATATAGGAATATATTTCTGTGTAGAGTTTATATATTATATATATATATAATTATATATAATAATGCTAAAAAATTTAATTAGAACATATAAAAATTTCGTCTTCTTGTTTTAAAACATAATATTTTTTTCTGGCCTAAATGGTACTGCTTAAGCTCGCCGCGATCCCGCTATTAATCACACGCTAGCCTCAGATCATCTTTAATGATGAAACCGACAATCCGGCATTCCGCCATCCGCCCTAATACCGGCTGAACAGTCAAATTTTGACCAAAAGTCACTCGGGTCCTACACTAAATATAAAGACATTTATACTACTATACAAACAATATCTAAATTATATAATGTATATATATATCATATATTATTTATATATAATTATATATTGTATATATATATAGGAGTAATTAATATATTATAGTATAATATATATAATATATATATATATTATTATATATATTATTATATAAATATAAATTATATATATAAGTATATATATATAATGAGATATATTTGATATAGATATATAATTACTGCTAGTAAAAAAGTGACTATATATAATTATACATATATATAAGTAGGGCATATTAATAATATAATGTATAATCAATGATGATATATATATATATATATATATTATTAAAGTATATATTATTATATAATATTATATATATATAATATATAATTAATTATATAATATATATATCTTAGTTATATGTATACTATATATATATATTAATATAGATTATATGATATATATATTAAGGATTAGTATATATATATTAATATATATTTTAAAATCTAACAAAGTCGAAGAGTTTTGGGACAGTCGAGACAGAGCTCAGCACCATGTGAAGAAAGAGTTTTCACTTGTGATAGATCACCGCTCAAACAATAAACGATAGATTAAATAAAAAATTATAAAAGGATATAGCAGATAGCTGATAATATCTATTATATGATTGTTAATTCTATTCAACAAAAGTTGGGGTGGATCAGCTCACCAGAATACATTCAGTTGAAATCCTCTGGCTACCTAACGATGAGGAATTTGAGGTAGAGTATTATTACTATAATCATACTTGATTTCTTTCAGTTTTCTATGAGCAGATTCTCGGAAGAGAATTCACCAGCCTTTTCTCTTTTATTACTTCATCCGTCGCTTGATGCTTGCCTTTGCGTATAAGGAATTAATAGAGAAAATCAAGTATTCTTTGAAGATTTGTATGAACTGAGTAAGGAACTTCAATGAGAGGCTGAACTCTGGTAGGTGGATTGGAGGGAAAGATAAGTCATCGACCGCATATCATTTACAGTTTAAAAAACATTGTGATCAAGAGAAGTAAGGCAAAATTGTTAGTCCCAATAATTATAAATGCCTTACTTATATCAATAGTTCAATCATGTTCGACAAGCACATTTGAAAGAGCATTCAGCACTTTCAGAAGAGTTAAAACATGTACAAAAGGTCGACGATGACCGAATCCATGTTGAAATGGAGTGTTAGGTATGTATGGATTTATAATATTTAGAATATGGGCAGTTAAAAGGAAATGTAATTGTGACGGTGTCGATTTATTTTATTTGTGCATAATTTAAACGACATCTATATATTGTCGGTATAATACCACTACTTCAAGTAATAAATGTAAAGATAAATGTAAGACTAGATTTGTAAATTTTCTTTGTAATTTCGATAACTTTTGTTTATGAATATGATATTTCATATAACATATATTTTATTAAGTGAGTAATGTTAATATCTGGTCAATATTTATATACTCATATAATATAGGATCATATATTGGCTGACAGTGTTTGGAAAATATGACTTATTTTCATATTTAATTTTTGTCCCGCCCTAAGAGAATTCTGCGTAACGCGGCTTGACTTAGCAGTGTGAATC
>JABUQX010063703.1:0-20000 GCA_015478945.1 Trachelipus rathkii | reverse complement strand
ATCTAATTTTGGCGAAAATTATCACAATGTTTGGATAACTTAGATTATTCTCACTATGTGGTTTGCCAAAAGTTGGTCAATGAATGAAATTATTACATAATAGAATATAAAAAAGATCATGTACAATTTAGTATATATGTGCGAAAAAGGCAAGCATAGCCGCTATCTATTAATGCTTGGATACATCATTAATTGGTTTTACTATATCGCTTGGTTCGATAGGAAAAAGGCGGATGTTGGTATCTTGTTGAATTCATCCGAGATAAACATTTTTATTGACATAATACTCTACTGTTTATAATTATTGCATTTATTATATGTATATTACTAAATAAATATTAATTTTATACAGAACAAAATGTTATGTTTTTCTTTAATAAATATAAAAATAATTAAATAGGTAAAAAAAACTTTAAAAACATAAGAGAAAATATTACTTCAGACGGTCTCGTCACTTATCTTACCATCTGTTAAGGGTGAAGTCTAAGAACAAATGTTTGGTCCTAACTTTACTTTAGACGACTTCGATTTTATCCTCGTACCCCACACTCTTCCAATTCAGTCATGCATATAATGTTATAATTTCTCTATAAAAGATATGATAACCTCTGATTTCTCTAAGCTTAGTATTAGGAAAGAATTGGTTATTATTTTATCTTTTATGTGGTTCTCATATTGGGTATTATTTTGTATACTCTATTTTCATAAACTGTTTTGTCACTTCAGATCAAATTGTGCCCATACTTCCAGTTGAAAGAGGGTCTTCAATGTTCATGCAGCCTCTGTTAAAAAAACGAAACCTTCCCAAACCTCTAAATATTATTATTCTTTTGCTCTACTTTTGGTCTTTCCAAACTTGTCGAATCTATCTTTATAAGAAGATCTCTTATAATCTTATTTCAGGTCCTCGATTTGTATACCTTCCGCAACGAACTCTAATAAAGAATCTTATCTTTGTTTTCACTCTGTCCTCTTCTGATCAACGGGCATTTCTTAATTTTTGCCGAACTCTTCTATTCCGAAGCATTATGGTTATAATCTAAACAGTACAAATATTTTCATCTAAATGCATCTTCCTTGATCTCTTATCTCTTATACCTTTCAGTCAACTTAGTACAGTTGTTGTAGAAGGTTCACGTTCGTCCTTAACAGATTATTTATTAATTATTTTTTCGTATTATTATTATTATTATTATTATTATTGTATTATTATTCTATTACTCTCATTCATTATTATTCATGTATTATGCATCTGTTATTTTTTATTATGTGATTTATTATTATTATTATTATTTTCAGGCCCGGATTACGCTACAGAACAGTTTTACGCCCCTTTATACTTCGGTGCGGTGCCCGTTGTTTTAGCACCTTTAGAAAATTCCAAAATTCCTCAGAGTTCCTACATCAACGCTCAGAATTTTGATGGATTGAGCGATTTGGCTTCTTACTTGACAGAGGTTTCGAAAAATAAATCTTTGTATTTAAAGTACGTTATTATCTCTTACTTAGAAATAAGGTTATGTTAATATTGTTAATAGTGTTATAGTATACATAATATTTTTTTGAACATATAACTATCGCTCATGGACAAGAAGGGAATATAAAACAGAGTGCTAAAATCATAGATAGGACATCGTTGTATCACAATAAAGATGTTCATAAAGGATTCATATTTTGAGCGACGCTTGAACGAATCTGATGCAGCTGCATGAACATCATTTAAGAA
The DNA here is from genome assembly GCA_015478945.1 of Trachelipus rathkii. Taxonomy (NCBI): domain Eukaryota; kingdom Metazoa; phylum Arthropoda; class Malacostraca; order Isopoda; family Trachelipodidae; genus Trachelipus; species Trachelipus rathkii. The sequence goes on along the minus strand of JABUQX010063703.1, from coordinate 18,274 downwards.
AAGGCATGAACAACTTTCGGGGAATAGTGGAAAGAGAACTTTAAAGAATTTGTAAAATAACCTTTTGAAAACTAGAGGCCTGGGATGAATATGTAATTTAAAATTCATTTTTTGATTACTTGTTTAGACTTTTTCTTCGGAACTGTGGTCTATATATATATATATATATAATATATATATATATTATATACATACTTATATAAATACATATATTATATATATCTCTTATATATTATATATATATACTATATATGTTATACATATAAGTATATATATATATATATGTATATATATAGTATAGTATAATATATATATTATATATATATTATATACTATAATATCCTGACTATATTATTAAAAAAGTATTAATACTATATACATATTACGTACTATATATATATATTTGTATATATATATATATATATTATATATAATTATATAATATATATATATATATATTATATATGATATATATATATATATATATATATATTATATATATTATATATATATATTATATATATATATAATATATATATATATATTATTATATATATAAATATTATGATTACAGTTGTCACCACCACTCACTGGCAAAGACTATTCAAGGAGTGGGTGTTGCACTCCTCAGAAAGTCAACAACAAAAGTAAATTACGCAGATGAGCACGAGACGCAGGGCTTTAAAGTGTGGAGATTAAATTCAGCAGGAAACACAGAAGATGGAAGAGATTCCCAGAACAGATGTGAGAAAGAAGGAAGCACGCAGCGAACTAGCCTGGAGTTACCTACATCCACACGAAACTCATGTGCAGACACAGCACCCCTAGTGCTAGAGGGTGGTAAAGGTGGAGGTTTACGCGAGTGATAAGCTCTCGACACTTGCCGCTTGCGGTACAAATAGAAAAGATGATTAAAGCACCAACATCGCGCCGCAAGGATAGAGGGTCAAGTGAAAATAAAGCACCATCAGAACAGTTTATAAGCCTTTTGGCCTTTGACTCGACCCCATCCAAAAGCCGGGTGAAACCAGAAGCCCCCCCAGATATGAGAGCAGACTCCATACAAGGGCGGATGAGGCCTTGAATAGCTGGAGTAACTGAGAAGAGGAAAAAAGTCTCGCAGCTCAATAACCAGAACTCCCAGTTTTTTTGAGGCCGCCCTAGCAACGTTGTGATGTGAGGTTTCCAAAACATTTTTTGTTTATGTTAAGCTAAGGATGTGTTGTTGTCAAACAGGAGAACGAGAAGAACCGTACGAAAGAGATGAGGAAAGTATGGAGGTGTCTTAGACGAGGGAGATTTGTAGAGTTGGGTTTTTAAAGAATTGAATTTTACAAGGTTTCAGTGACCCCACCGGGAAATTCATTCCAGACAGCCGAGAATAGAATCGGAAGGATTAAGTACGAGAGGCAATTCTAGAAGTAAAAGAAGGGCAGAATTGCAAATGAGTTGAAGAATGAAGGGTCGGCATATGAGTGAATAGAGTGGATGTTGCAGGTGGAGAAGATCATTAATGAAAAGTAGGAATAAAGTAGGAGTAAAACAGAACCCTGAGGAACACCATATTGACAGAAAAGAAGAAGAAGTCGCCTCATCAACAACAGTCGATATTTTGAGCGATCTTGAAAGAAAACCTAGACGATAAGGAAGCAAAAGAGAAGGAGGGAGCTTGGAGAGCAGTGGACGCGTCCATACCCAGTCAAATGCTTGGGTGATGTCAAGCGCCACCACGCAAAGTCTCCCCGTTTCCTAAGAGCGGAAAAACATAAATCAGTAGGATAGGAAAGCATATCGCCAGAGACTGCGAGTGCCGAAAGCCGTACTGGGGACCGATCGGAAAAGTGAATGAGATTCAGTGATCTAAGAACTGAGAGTTGAGAAGAGTTTCAAAGTTCTTAGAATAGAATACAAATAAAGATCTATGGGCGTAGTTGAAGGATCCAGAGCGGCTCCTTTTTTACGGAGATAGGTTGGACATGTGCGTGCTTATATATAACAATATATATATATATATATACTAATATATATATATATATATATATATATAGTATATTATATATTATATATTATTATTATATATAATATATATATATATATATATATAGATACATAAATATATATATATATACTATTATTACTATATAGTATATATACATTACAGAATCGAAATTCAAAATTACAATTATTCCTATAAACTCCCATGATAAAGATGCCAAATAATATTTATTTTATATGCATTTAATCATCCTCATTTTTTCAAAAGAGATGCGGATGCGGATGGCGTTAAGTTGAGGATGCGGGATGCCAATTTAAGTGCGGTATGTTCCCGCAAGATGAGGATGTGGATGCGGATGTCATGCAGCTGCATGAACATCATTTAAGAAAAGGCATGAACAACTTTCGGGGAATAGTGGAAAGAGAACTTTAAAGAATTTGTAAAATAACCTTTTGAAAACTAGAGGCCTGGGATGAATATGTAATTTAAAATTCATTTTTTGATTACTTGTTTAGACTTTTTCTTCGGAACTGTGGTAATGTAAGTGACGAATTTGAAATCTTACATCAGAATATATCAACGAGGAAAACGCGCCATCAAAGATAATATAACCCGAAATTGCTGACGATTACTGTTGGACAACAAAACTGGACGTTCCTAAAGCAAAATACAAGTAGATAACCAACTGAAAGTGCTTTTTAAGAGAAATTAATGTGTTTCATATTGAATAGACTATAGAGTATAAGAAAATAACCAATTTGCAAAACTTTAGCTGCGTCTTCCTTGACAAAATTTGTGAAAGAGATTTGAATTTAACGCAAAAATTACAATAAGAAAAGCCTTATTTGACAAATTTAACACGTCAGTCTAAATTATTATTATAGTCCAGCCAAAGGTCATTCACTACCTCTATCCTTTCCTCAGAGCAAAAAAATACAAATTTAAGAACTCGCATGGAATTTTCAATCCTCTTCTCGGTTCTTTTCTCCAGTCCTCTTCCCTAGTTCTTTTAAACTTTTTTTCTTCATATAACTAAAAACTCAACATCCCCCAGGTAGGACGATTTAACGCCCTGTCAGGCCCAAGGAGAAAGGTCGTTGGTTAACTGGCCTAACGCAAGCCGCTTGGCTGGCCAGGCCTATCGCGGTAACCGAGTTTTTCCCATTAGCAGCAAGAACGTTGCCAATGTACTCATTAACGTCTGAATGGGATGAAGCTAGAGATAATAGAGAATAACTCACATTCTCTCGCTCCAACCCAATCTCGAACCTGGGCCCCCTCGCTTGCTAGGCGAGTGCTCTACACTATATAATATTATATATATATATATATATATATATATATATATATATATATAAGATATCAATATTATATATAATATATATTATATTATATATATTAACAATTTATATATATAGTATATATATATACTATATATAGGGAATGGAGAGCAGCAGCCAAAATGTTGCAAAGCACATTTTGCAATACATTTGTTTTTGACATTTAATACGTCAAAGTTAGGGTTTTTAAGGTTAGGGTGACCAATTTTAAGGTCTGGAAGAACGTTTTCTTAGTTTTTGACCTGCACTTACTGGGTTTAACCTCCAAAAATTGGGTATTGGTTCCTAGAATGTTTAAAATGATTAGTAGACCATTCATGATGATTCCACTCGATTTATCAAGGTCTTTGAACACCAGATCGATTTTTAAATTGTCTTTCTACGTGTTCTGGTTGGCTTAATACATTGAAAAACATTATCCAAAGAAAATCATTACTATAATTTAACATTTATTCGATATAATCGGGTAGTAATAGTAACTAAGTCTTGGAAAAGTCAGATTTAGCTACAGTTCGTTCCACATCTGGAAACCATGGCTCCTTTTACCATTTCTAGGGCTTTTGGGGGTTCTAGTTAAGGTATCCCCTTCAAACTTGGCACCCCCACTGCTGATGGTGTCTCCTGACTGGAGCCGAATTTTCACGCCGCTACGCCCATTATGTGATAGGGCTGAGCCCAAAACCTGGAAATGCTCGTAGAAGGCTGAAATTTGGAGAGTGTATAGAAGAGGTTGAATGAATTAGAATCCTGATCCTAAGTTAAGTGTCGGATCAAATGAGCCAGAGTTGGAGTCGGAATGGAATTCTAGCTACAGACACAAATTGGATTAAATAAGGTGTCTTTATACATTTTGAGGGTTTCAGAACCCTCAAAGGCGTCTAGGACCCTCTGGAGGGGATTTCCAATTGAAAAGCGCAGAGTGCATGATAAAGGAAGACGAAGGAAGATTGGGGAAGGAATAAGAAGTCTCATATGACGGAGCAAATGAGTCATTGTAGGTGGTGGTGCCGAGTCAGTAAACATTTACTTAACACCCTAAAATTGGTGTTAATGTAGGAGATATGCAGGAGATAGAGATAGAGAGAAGCAGGAGATATGCTACAGGAATGATCAGAAGAGCAGCGTTCTTTGAAATTGTAATCTTATAAAGCGAATCGCAAGATGACGACGGGCAAGAATAGTCGACGGGTCAAAAAGAGATTGGACTTGAGAGCAAATTCAGCAAACTTTTCACTCTCTCATTTCAATCCTCCAGAATTCTCGTGCTCAAATTTCATTCTCATTTTCCTCCTTGCACAAGCTCCTTAGCCTCGCTACTATCTTGATACAGAGCAAGCAATGGGCTAGCGTGAAACAAATTTCGATATATATATATATATATATATATATATATATATATAGTATATATATATATAATATATATATATTATATATATATATATATATATATAATATATAAATATATATATATATATATAATATATTTATATATATTATATATATAAATTCCGATCTCGGGATTGAGTTTATGTGGTGAATTGTTTTGATTAGATATCATATATATATATTATATTAAAATATAATATATATTATATATATAATTATATATATACTTATATATATTATATACTATAATATATACTTATATATAATTGTTCAGGACCATGAATGGCGTCAAGACTGATTCCATATAGTTTAGGTTTTCCTTTTGACATAGACCCTGTGAGTTGTGCTCAAAGTCCACCAAGGGATAGTATAATAATTAATAAAATAATAATATAATAATAATAATATAAATCTAATTAATATATTAATAATAATAATTAATGATATTTAATAATCACTGGTCGACACATTTTTGGTGCCGGGGTATTGTTGGAGCTGTATTTTCTATGGAATTGATACGCTTGATCAAATATGGCATTAGTTGGTTGCTCATAGCAGCTTCACATTCTAAGAAATGGAACACTTTAGTGATATATTACGTAACATAGTTTTAGGTTAAATCCATGGATCAATATCAATAACAACTAAACGCCAGGATAATTTCTATTAGTATTTGGAGCTGTTTTCATATGAATTTGATGCACATGTACCCAAATATGGACATTAGTTCTGCCTTGCAGCTCCACATTTCTAAATATAAACACTTACGTGTTAAGTATGTAAACACTGTTTTAGGTAAAATGCCATGATCAATTTAAAAACACTGAACACGAATGTTCTACTAGTATTTGGAGCTGTTTTCATATTAATTTGATGGCTGAATTCAAATAGATATTAGTTTTTGCTAGCAGCTCATATTTCTTAATATATAACATTTAGTGATACAGATGTAACACTATTTTAGGTTAAATCCATGGCTCAAATAAAAAAGCAACCAAACAAGGAATTTCTATTAGTATTTGGAGCTGATTTTCATATGAATTTGATGCAGCTGAATTCCACAGTATGGCATTAGTTTTTGCCTAGCAGCTCACATTTCTAGGATATAACACTTTTAGTGATATAGATATAACACTATTTTAGGTTAAATCCATGGATCAAATAAAAACAACTAAACAAGGAGTAGAGTGGCATATTTCGGTGGAAAAAATCCACATCTTCTAAAAAGTGGAAAGTGGTAGGAAAAAAACTGTATCTCATATTGGTACTTCAGCTGCCCCAAATATAGTTAAAATCAATTGTAAAATCCTAGGCACCAAAAAAAATTTTTTTGTTGTTGACCTGTGTAATAATAATAATAATAATAATAATAATAATAATAATAATAATAATAATAATAATAATAATAAAATCAAATAAAATAATAATAATATAATAATATAATAATAAAATAATAATATAATAATCAGATATAGATATAATAATAATAATATATAATATATAATAAAATAATGATATAATGATAATAATAATTTAATAATAATAATAATGAAATAATAATAATAATAATAATAATAATAATAATAATAATAATAATAATAATAATAATAATAATAATAATAATAATAATAATAATAATAATAATTGTTGATTAAAAGATAGATAGCTAGTAAGATCTTTATTACTTAAATTTTATAATTAGAAAAACTTTGAATATATTAATTGAACAAATAAATTTTTTATATAACACCCCAAATTTTGTTGCTTCAAGGGGATACTTGGCCGTAGTTTTGGCACTCTTAAGATCATCAATGCCAAGGACTGGATGAATAATAAAATTAGTGCCCAATCTTTACCAACACTTTAACAAATTTTAGCAGGCACGAATGATATATTTAAGATTTTAAGTGTATTTAAATTTACTATTATTTTACTTAATTAAATAGAATTAAAAAAAATTATGTGAAAAGTATTATAAGAAAAAAAACAACTGATCAAAGATCGAAGAGTTTATGATGTTACTTTGTTTTTTGGTTTTGTTTTTAATAAAAATATATATTAAAACAGGAAATTTATACAATTATATTAAAAATTTTATATAATAGCAAGGGAAAATGAGTAACTTCTTCAAGTATCCATATTTTTTCCTCTCTGTTTACATTTGTTTGCTACATAATTAGTATGTAATTAAGCTAAGTATATAAATATGATAAAGTCTTACCTACTTATTAGGCTATTTTTAATTTTTGCTCATATATAAATGGAAGTTCAGCTTTACTTAAGTTAATTTTTTTTTATTTTATTATTTAAGATAGAAAATAAGGTTCAATTTTTTATTGAGTTTTCATTCTCAAACCAAATTTTTTTTTTTTTTTTTAATGATGGAAGGGAAATATAAAATCATCCTTTTCAGCTTCTATTACTCAGATTCTTGTTACTCACCCTTATAATGAGTATTTGTAATCTACTTTAACTTATAGTTTGAAATTTCGTCATCTTGATATAATGCCATAGGCCCTCTTGCTTTTAGAGAAATTGTTGTAGGCTTAAATTTTCTTTAAAAAAAAAGTGAGAATTAATAATTATTATTAATATATTTATTTTCAGGTGTCACTTTATGTTATTTTTTTTTTTTTATAAAAGTCAAGAACATAGTGTTAGCTCCAAAGATATCACCTGCTGAGATATTTCTTCAGAAAAATCTCCATGAGTCCCCTGCTACGTCATCAATAAATAAACAATGTACAAATGTTGTTATGCGATTTTCAATCAACACTTTAATAGTGTCCTTTTAGGATTTATTATTATTATTATTATTATTATTATTATTATTATTATTATTATTATTATTATTATTATTATTATTATTATTATTTTCTTATTTCAGAGTGGAGCAGAAGTATATGAAGATCCTGTGGATTGCTCACTTCTAAGAGGATTGTACAACCGGACAAAAACATTTAATAATAATGAATAATAATAATAATAATAATAATAATAATAATAATAATAATAATAATAATAATAATAATAATAATAATAATGCACTATTCTAGGAAGGTAACTTCTCTAGGTAATTGTTATCTAGGAAGCTGACGAGGAAGCGAACCCAGGCCCTTTGCCTCGTGACTTATTATTATTATTATTATATATTATTATTATGTTATTATTTATTACTATTATATTATATTATTATTATTATTATTTTATTATTATATTATTATGTTATTGTAATTATTTGTTATTATTTTAGGAATAAAAGTTTTTTTATTTTAATTTCCAAATGTTCAAATATTTATTTCTATAATAATTTAATTCCTTTTAAAATAATCTTAGAAAACAATTTACAGGAGAAAGAAGATATATTTATTTAGATTCCCGACGCGTTTCGTTTCGTATACTTGAGACATCTTCAGAGATTATTTCTTGTAAGCGAATGAGCTTAAATTGATATTAATTAATTAAATTCAATGAATATTTTAATTCTAACAGATAATACATTAATTTATGTTAATGTCTGGGTCTGCGGTGTTTTTGATGTAGTAAGGCCTCCGCAATTTTAGATTTCTGGATTCAACAACTGGATCCGATTAATATGTGAAAGTGTTTAAAATATTAATGAATAGCTTTGATTGTACCTGTGCCGTGTTGAAATGTTCAAAGATTTTGCTAGGATACTGTTGCGATGTTGATATGCCCTGTCCGACCATCTATTCTTCGTGTAACAAAATATTATGTCGATCGTACATACTGACTCAGGGCAGTTAATTGATTACACAACGTTGGTGTGGTTTGTTGGCCAAAGCATTTGTGCTAAAGGAAGATGACAGGTGTTTGGACTTATGGTATAGTCTGACTTTAATTTTTGAAGTGCCTTTAGTTTTGAGGTGAGAGTTCAAAATATTACGAATGCACTTCTCTTCTTTATTGAAGTCTATAGCATTAGAAGTTTTGAAGAATAAATATTTATCGAATTTTCTTATTATTTTTACTTTCTTATTATATATATTATTTTGTAATGGTTTTATTAAATTAAATTTTCAACTGAATATTTTGGATGATCACAGTAATTAAATTTTACTTAATGCGGCTAATTTCTTCATCAAAAGTTTTTCCAAGTTGAACATAGGTTATATGCTCTGAAAACTAAAGTTTTTACGATATATTCTTTGTAAAAACAGATAGCATTATTATCCATAGTTCATAAACAGACCATTATCAGTGGGTTTGACATGGAAGTCTGTAGATAATGAGCCGCAGAATTAACATTGATTATGATGTCTAAAAAAAAACAAAATACTATTATTAACCTGAAGCTTTCCTTATGTGAATTTTAAGCAGGACAACTCTTGAATTCTATTGATGAAGTGATGGTATATGATCAATGTTCCTAAAGATAGTGAGGGTGTCGTCGACTTACATTATGTAGGGGTTAAAGTTGTTGTTTCACGAAGGATTTTGTTTTCTCTCACCTCAAAAGTCATCAAATTGAGGTCCAAGTGGTGAGCCCATCGACACTCCATCAGTTGTAGATATTTGTTTTCTTTAAATTTAAACGGTGTTCTGGGTCAAAAATTAATACAAAGGTTCCTGCATATGTTGTTCTATATTTCTGGGGGTAGTTATTTGAGTTGATACACTTCGTTAATTATGTCAATCGGTTTCAAGAACCAGTACATTTGTGAACAAAGACTCTACATGAAGTGAAACTTAAAATTGCGGAGGCCTTCTACATCAAAACACGCAGACCAGACATTAACATAAAATTTAACTGTTTTTATCTATTAGGACAAATATCATTGAATTTAAAATATATATCAATTTAAGAACTCGTTCGCTGTGGCAGAAAATAATCCTCTGAGATGTCTCAAGTATAGAGACGAAGCGCGTTCGGGAAATCTAAATAAATATTTCTTCTTCTTCTCCGTAAATTGTTTTCTAAGATTATTTTAAGGAAATTAAATTATGTATAGAAATAAATATTTAGAACTTTGGAAATGAAATCAAAAACTTTTATTATTATTATTATTATTATTATTATTATTATTATTATTATTATTATTATTATTATTATTATTATTATTATTATTATTATTATTATTATTTATTAATCCCCCCCGTTAACGTCAACCCCCCCCCCCCCTCCCCACTTGTCGGGTGGGGGCTCAGATACCGTTTTTCCGAATGGTATCTGCGAAGAGGTTGTACCTTATTGTTTTTGGTTGATTTTCCCCCCACTTTTTGTGGTTGCCCAACTTTCCATTTATGTTCTGTAGTATATTATTATTGTTAGTATTATTGTTATTATTCTTCTTATTGCTATTGTTATTGTTTTTATTATTATTATTCTCCTTCTTCTTCTTCTTTTCTTCTTTCTTCTTCTCCTTCTTCTTCTTCTTTCTTCTTCTTCTTCTTCTTCTTCTTCTTCTCTTTCTTCTCTTCTATATTATTATTTTTATTATATATTATTATTATTATTATTATATTATATTTTTATTATTATTATTATTATTAATATTATTATTATTATTATTTTTCTTATTATTATTTATCCCGTTTCATCTACCCTCCCTTCCCGTGTATGGTCCCTCGCTATTCTGTTCTCTCTCTATTCTGAGAGTTCCCCATCCCGACTCTGGGGCTACCGGGGCTTTTTCCCCTGTGTTGTTCATAGCCAATCTTGCCCTCCTTTCCTACGGGGGTTGAGGGTAAGGTTAAAACGGTTATTACGCCTTCTTCGGGGCCGCCTATTGTGGGACCCGAACCTTGCGTAACGCTGTGAGGGGCTGTCCGCAATTGGGGCGCATAATTTTGGGCTTCGCGTCTAATCCGTGTGGTGCACGGCTTTTATTTTCTATCTTCGGACTGGACGCGGGTTTCGAGGAGCTTTCCGAGGGCCACCCCATAGTCACCCTACGGTGGGTTTCTAGGATGGAGGAAATGTATGCTTGGGCCTTTGGTGGACGCGGTTACTGCTGTTACGCTCTCGGGATTTATGCTTATATTCATCATTTGTGTTAGCGTATTTGTGTTTATTTATTGCGGTGCAGATGTTTTACAGAGTAATTTCTTATGGAAAAAACTAAAAACAAGTTAAACGAGTTCAAGAAGGCGGCAATCACCATCTGTTGGGCCCCAACCCGGACCCTCCCTGGCGCGTTTCCAGACCAGCTGACCACTGGGACTTTGTTCCCGTTGATGAAATGGTTGGTCCTCCACCATCCAACCCAATAGTCCTCAATTATGGACCCGTTTCAAGGACTACCCCGTCTAGACCATGTGAGGCTGTTGTGGCCTCTCAGAATACCCTTGTCTCTCAAGCCTTGCGTCAGCCATTCCTTGAACCCCTTCGTCAGCAGGGTGCCATTCCTAAACTTCAGAATAAACCACCTCCGACGACTCCTTTCTCAGACCCCCCTCCAGGGATCCCAAGTCTTGCTTCCTACCCACTTTATTTTTATTTACATTCGACGTCATTCCGTCCCCTGACTTCTGTCAGCCTGCTCATCCTTAGTGATGCTTTAGAACTGCTTTCAAATTTGCTGAGCACAGGATAAACCAATGAGGAACGGTTCCATATTGGTTCGTGCTACCTCTCGTACCCAAAGCAACGTACTTGCTTCCCTATCACATCTGGGGAAGATTTCCATCATTTCTAAACCTGACGATGTTCGTAACACGTCGAAGGGAACCATATATGGGCTGGAGTTCTGTTCCGATGCATCGATTGACATTCTTACTCATTTATAGAATCACCCCGTTTATCGGTTCCCTCCACGTAAGAACCCCTCAAACGACGAACCTTGTCTTTTACCTACCTTCTCTTTTCTTTCCACTCCATCCAAGGTAAACTTTGGTTTTTACAGCAACGGCTCGACTTATGTTGCCTCCTTCACGAGAAGGTGTTTCAATTGCCATAAAATCTTGCGTCCACAACAGAATAATAGCCGGTTCCACAAAAATAGATATCCACTCTCGTGAGTTCTCCTCCCCACCGAACTCGCTGCACACAATCTCCATAGTATACGGTCCATACCCTAGACAATAGAGCCCACGTAACGCCATATCCTAGTACTCAACATCCTACTTATAGACCTTAGGGAAGGAATCCTTGAGCAGTGCGCCCTTCATACGTTGGACCGTCGAGAGCTACCACCGTGCGAAGGAGAAGCTGCTCAACTATCTCGTATATACGACCCGTAAGCGATTACAAATAGACAAACGACCACTGCATACTCGTTAAAGGTGAGGTGGCCTCTAACATTACCATCGGCCCCATGCGTTGTGTCTAGAAACTTTCCCACTTTCACGTTCGACCATTCAACCTTTCGTGCCGATTAACGGATCACCTGACTTGGTGTTTCCTGTGGCTCTGGACAATTGTCCTCCCAACTCTCCTACCATGGTCTGCCGGCCACTCGTCGTTCTTCGCCGGCACACACGTACCTCTCTCATGTCCTCGCTCTTGGGAGTTCCATTGCTTGCCCCCGAAGGGGGATATCTGATTGTGGCGACCTGTTTCCGTTCTGAGTCCATGCAAACGTCCAAGTGCATCATCGGAACTTACCTGTACTATCTCCAGGAGCGACCTGCTTCTATTTCTCCGGGGAAACGACAAGACCTTCTTAACGATTGCGAAGGTCCGTCAAAGGGTGGATCTTCCCAGGCCAGACATCCGTAATCACTTGCATATCGAGCCACGGACGTTTTGAAACAAAAGGAACCCGTTTCCACTGGAGGACCTGTCTCTGTCCTGCCAAAACTCGCTCGCCGCGCTGACAACCCACGTGGCCAATCAAGGAACAGTTGTCCAACCTCTGCCCATCCTGATCATTTGTTACTCACGCCGCCTAAGACAGCTTCGCTTCTACATTATTCAAGCGATTCTGAAACTTTTTTTGGATGCCAAGATGGACTCTTCGGACTGCTCTTCTTCCGTGGGATTGTCACGCGCTGGCACTGGGGTCCCGTCCAAGGGAAGTTCCGAGGAGGTTTCGATTGATTCCTTGCCTAACCGTAGTCTTTCTTCGGGTAGACGTGGCGCCGCCTCGATGTGTGTTGAGGGTGAGTTGGCTGCTGGTGGACGCCGGGGGGAAGGAGGAGTCTTCCCTCCCTGCCTCTTCCCCTTCGCCTCCTTTGACTTCGGACCCGTTGACTGAGCGTCTGGCTCTGCTCGGGCGCGGATTGCTTCCGAGATTTTGCCTGCGGACACCGCACATTTGTCTTCCAATGTGTCTCCTGTCACTCCTGCCGACGCCATTCTTACTTGTCCTCTTCTTCCATCTTCCCCAGCTTCTGTTTGGGCACCTCCTGGAGGGACACAGCCCCCTTCCCTGACGGCTAAGTAGTCTGGCAGAGGTGCGCCAGAGGAAAAGGATGTTCTAAATGTGGAGTGTGACTTGGCGCGCCTCTTTGGCGAACCCTCTCCTGATGTGACCAAAAACCCCTCTCGTAAGCAGGGGGGTCCACACACATTCCTGCTGCGTGATCTTCCTCTCCCCCCGGGGTTTGAAGTTCCTGTCGGTGGGTCGTCCGACGGCTCACGGGACCATCCGACTTTATCCTCTGAGAAGACTGCCAAATATCAAAACATCGTAACTATTGTCATGGATCGTCCTGACCATTGATTGTTTCCCGTTTATGGCACATTTCATCCAATGGAACTGCCGCTGATATTTGCTAATATGAAAAACTAAATAATAAAAGTGTTAATCATCAGCCCTTGGCTGTGTTTACTGGGTTGCAACTGGGCGGACCGAGACCTTTTGCACCTTCAAGTTACAAGGGGAACCCCTTCCTTCCCTGAATCGTGGAGTTTGCGACAAGAGGTGGACAGCGATCCTGCTTTCACGAGTCTGTCCCATTCACTCCCATTTCCCTCTCCACACCACTGCATGCCGTAGCGGCTCGTATCCATCTTGACACACCGCTTACGCTTTGCTCAGTGTACCTGGCGCCCAGCTGTAAAAATATACCAAGAAGGATCTCGTCGATTTTTTCACGAGTCTCCCACCGCCCATGTATCCTGACTTAATTTCTCCGCCATCCTTTATGGGGAGACTCTGTTACGTCTCCCAATTCCTAACTATAATATTTCTGCAGGATTTTTCATTGGGATGTGCAGCACGGGCCTTCAACCTTGATGTTTGATACCGGCACTTCGTTCCTGTGTTGACGTCTCGTTGTATTCCATCTCGTCTTTAGATCGTTTGGGTGGGAAAGGTCGACTTTCCTCTGTGGTAGTGACCACTACCATCGTGATAACATTCTTCAGCCCCAATCCGCAGCAACAACCTTATTCTAGCTGGCGATTACGACAGAGCCCGACTGGCTCCTTTCATCAGGCCACTACTTTCCCGGTTTCCTGCAACTAGCCTGTTCCAGTCGGCGGCTGATGCCTTCACTTACTTTCAGGAAGTAATCCTTCGGCGGCAACGGACCATATACCCCCTTTTCATTTGGGACCTGGAATCCAACAACTCCCTGGTGGAACCAGGAATTTGCTCGGGCTAATCGTGAAAAGCGTAAGTTGTATAGGCTGTTTAAACAGACTCCCACACTTTCCAACTTGATTCTGTGTAAAGCTTCGGCGGCCCGCTCCCGGCGTATTAATCGCAGTACGCGGAGACAGTTTTTTCGCACCTACGCTTCAACGCTTGTATCATCGGTCCATAGAAAGAAAAGGTGCGAAAATTTTCACGCTGGTCGTGGCGGACGAGTTAGGTTATCACTCGCGTCCTGCTTCCAGCCGCTCTTGGTATCCTGAATCTTTTTTCGTTCTGACCGCCTGTTGGGTGAGTTTCAAATTTTCTGTTCCGCCAAGAGGAGACCTTCCATACAGCAGATTATTCACCAGAGCAGAGTTCCGGGGATGCCCCCGAACTGTTGCGGGGTATAGAGCGGCCTGCCCTACGGCACCTCCTTCTAGATGCTCTGGCATGCTCATCCTCTGCTTTACTGCCTTCCTTCCGGCTTATACAATGAATATGATGGACGGGAATTCCCTCCCGTCTGGTTCTACTGCATTATATTGTCCCCATTCCCAAAACTGGGAAAGATCCGACTTCTTCCGATAACCATCGCAATTATTATCCTTTTTGACTGCCAAACCTATAACTCGATGCATTTCCGATACCAATTTGGTTTTTATGTCGCCATGCGCTCTACCCAGGATCCTCTCTTTCGGTTAGATCACGACGTTCGTGATTCATTTGGCTTCCAACAAAAAACCCGCAGTTTCTTTTTACCTCGAAGGCGAATGATAGCACGGAGGTTGGGGGGTTTTTGCGGAAGCCTCCATTCCCTGGGCCTTAGGGGAATTTCCCTCTTACAGTTATTGATGTCGGAATCGTTCGTTTTCAGGTCGTTGTGGTACACGCTGTCGAGGCGTTTTGTCGTGGACGAAGGGGGATGCCGCAGGTCAGTGTACTGAGCGTGTTGCTTTTTGCAATAGGGTTCAATGGAGTAGTTGATACCATCCCGAATGGTGCGCCGTCCATCTATGTGGACATCTTGCCCTGTACATCTCTGGAGCTAAACGTCCTTGTATGGTGCGTCATCAATTTCAGCTCGCCATCGATAGGCGTTCCTCCTTGGTGTTCTGGCGCGTGGCTTTACGAATTCTCCACTGGAAAACTACAGGCCGTGCTTTTTTCAGAAAAATCCTCGCGTAGGGTCGACTTACATTCGCCTCCTATTTTACGCCTCTATGGCTCCCTATCCGTGTTGGAGCCGACGGTGAAGGTTCCTGGGTCTTGCTGTCAATGTAGCGCCTCACGAACCTTCCTCACATTACTCTCTCAAAGCTAATTGCCGCCGCGTTCCTTGGATCTCTTACAGCACCTCACCTCCAAACTTGGGAGTTTGCGTACAGGAAAACCATTGCTCACCTTTACATCATTAACTGTCGTGCGGTAAAACTAGACTTATGGTTTTGCCATATAGGGCAAAACCTCAGTCCTACCTCCGTCTTCTTGACCCCATT
The DNA here is from genome assembly GCA_015478945.1 of Trachelipus rathkii. Taxonomy (NCBI): domain Eukaryota; kingdom Metazoa; phylum Arthropoda; class Malacostraca; order Isopoda; family Trachelipodidae; genus Trachelipus; species Trachelipus rathkii. The sequence continues at coordinate 2,568 of JABUQX010063703.1, read as the reverse complement.
AAGACTGAAGGTCTGAGAATTGCTGCCCCTATCCCTGCGGAGGAAGCAGCTCATGTTCTCACTGTTCATCCGTAATCAGGTTCCTACCTCATCGGCCTTGACATCATATAATAGACCAAGATACCTCAGAATCCTCTTATTGGCCATTTGCTGGGGTTGATACTTCCATCTTCACTTTTCAACCTTCCTCAGCGAGCTGTCATGCACTATGATTTTGCCTCTACCCTTCCCCAAGTGCGTTTATACCGCTCCTGCTCTCTGCAACGGAATCCAGTCTTTGACCTAGTCGGAGGCACCCTCGGTTGCAAATTGGAGAGGAAAATTGTTTTCCTTTGTATCTCACGCGGAGGCCCATAGCGACTCTATAGCGTTTTACACCGATGGTTCCAAGACGAGGGAAGGTGAGGCTTCAGCTTGTTTCCGGACATCACTGTTTTCCCACACCCTTTTCTTCCCACCTATGTTGTCTGTTTTTTCAGTTAGAACTGATAAGCGGTGCTCCATGGCGGTGAACATAATCATACCATCACCCGTGGGGTGATACCATCTTTTCCGATTTTCCAAGCGTTGCTTGACCGATCGACCCGAAACCCTTTGGCCTCTGCATTCAGAAGTCCCTCTGCTTGCTTGCCTGCGCAGAACCACAACATTGAGTTTTGTTGGGTTGCCTCTCATGTGGGCGTTCCTGGGAACGAATGGGCCGATTGGGGAGGCCAAGTGGGCGGCTACACATGGGGTGTCGGTGCCCAATACCTTCCTCCTGCTGTACGTCTGGGCCATTTCCCTTACTGATTTCTCCATCTCATTACGCCGGGGTTTCCTCTCTGGCTGGCAATCATGTTGGGCGGAGGATGCTCGTGGCGCCAAGCTACGGAACGTCAAACCCGTCATTGGCCGGTGGTCTTCATCTAGTAGAAGGAGTTGCCTCCTGGAGGTGGTCCTGGCTCTATTGCGTCTGGGTCAAACCAATCTCACCCATGGATTTCTTATGTCGCGGTTGATCCCCCGACCTGCCCATTTTGCTCCTCCAATTGTCCTCTCTCAGTCGTTCATCTCTTTGTGGGTTGCGTCGCAATCTCGACCTTTAGAAGCAAGTTCTTCCCTGATGTGCTAACTATATCTCTTCCGCATTGCCTTCAACACATCTTATCCGAATCATCTCACTTTCGTAGTTTTTGCCTTCCTATTGGAACTGAACTTCTTGTATAAGATTTAATCATCTCAGCCTTGTTCTTTTTTTATTCGGTTAGGAATTTTCCCTGTCGTTAGTTTACTTACACGGTATAGCCGCATTCTTGTGTGCTACATTGACATCATTACCCTGCACTCAAAAATTATTATTTATTATTATTATTATTATTATTATTATTATTATTATTATTATTATTATTATTATTATTATTATTATTATTATTTTGTTGTTGAGTTGTGTTTAGATTTTTTATTATAAACAATATGCAATATGTTTTACTGATTTTTGCATTGAATATTTTTCACATTTTTACCAATTTTGTAAATAAATTTTATATTTTGCAGTGGATCTTTTTCTTATATGATGAACTATTTCTTGAATACATTTTGACATATTCTTACTCTTAGTAAGTGATATATCATTAACTACGATACATTAAAGGTACTGCCAAACGAACCAGAATTGTTTCAGAATAAATTAACATGCACCAAAGTGGTATATCGGCTCGCAAGCGCGGAAAATTTCGTGTGTTTTCTGAACAGCAGCTTCTCAATCTATATTAGATTTATTTCACTTTCTGCATGAATAAACCGTCGGTTGAAAGAAAATGCTTGGATGTCGTTGAAGGGATGGAGAGATAAGTTTGTACGCATTTTGAATCGAAAAGCACCTGAGTGACTGTACAGGACCCACCACTGCCCACAAGGAAGCGGCCACACTGGGTTTAATAATCAACTCCATGGGTGGGTCCTGGCTCATAGTTATTTTAAATGTCGCAAAAGGAAAATTATATGGCTAAATGAAAGTTCAGTCAATAGTTAAAAATAAATAAGATAAATAAAAAGATGTCCTTTCATTATATATAGTCTAAATTGCATGACAAATTTAAAAAATAATTAATATTCAGTTTTTGGAGATAAGAGAAGATAGTTACTATTAAAGTGGAGGTTCAGACAAGATATAGGGTTATCCTTTAGGAAGGTGCTTATAGACAAAAGTGTTGGGGAAAATGACGACGCCGAAATGCAGTCGTGAGCAATCAATGAAGAATATGGTGAACGATTGTGGGGTATTGGCGTACGGCAATATTTACACATAGGGAAGAGGATTCATTTGACATGTTATCGGCTTGAGAGTGCATGAGGCATGGAAGTGTAACCTCGTGCAAGCGCTTTCGTCAGTGAGAGGAAGACACTCACCAATGTTCGGCTTATATAAAAACCTTAATTTCTAAGTTTTAGGACCCTCGCTGATCAACTCTACCAGCACTACTGCCAGTATAACAGGAAGCCTTGTCGGAGGCAGGGATAGTAATCAATGATGGGAGGCGACCCTTGTCGAATGACATCCAGGAGGTAACCTAGAACAGCTCCGGA
>JABUQX010063702.1:55000-59594 GCA_015478945.1 Trachelipus rathkii | reverse complement strand
CCTGCTCAAACCAATTATAATTATGGGTCTTATTCAGGGTATAATTTGGGGTCTAATTCATATAATTCATATAATTCATCGGCACCAAGTACTTATGGGTATTCAAATCAGGCTTGGTCCGACTCATCGGCACCACAGTCTTATGCTTATTCCTATTATTACCCTGAGTCATCAGATAAAAAAGGGTCTTATTATGATTCTACACCTGGTCATCAGGTAATTCAAGTTCAAATGTTCCTAATTCTTATGTGCTTAAGACCCCAAATGAGACTACTGTAACCACTCTTGATCCTGTGGTCAAGAGAGAGCAAAGGCAAAGTATTCGCAACATTATGCAGAAAGTACAATGGGAGAAACTTACTGAGGTCCAGCGCAAATTAGCTTTGCAGCAATGGATCGAAATTATGTATGAGGAGGATGACATGATTTCTAGTTCGATGTCTTCTTCCAATCAACAATAATTATGTAAATAATAAACGTGTCGTTTAGTTGGTACGACATGTATTGTAAATACTATATTTTGTTTTTGTAATATTTATATTTTCATATTTTCATAATAAAAATTGATTTCAAGAAAAACTTTTTCATGAAATTTACCTATGTAATGTGGTTGATTACATAGTTATATTTATTATTTAATGGAAAGTATTTTACGATCAAATTGCAGTGCTGGTTCGTATAGCAGCGTTCTCACCATTTCCTCCGATTTGTAGCTATAACCTCTCCAAAAATGTTTGTAAATGTTGAGTTACTTGGGGAGGGGCTCAAGTTTAGCAGAGGGGGATGTTAGGGGGGCTGTTGTTTACTGACAATTTGATTAATTAGTAATTGCTGCATGGAGGCATTAAATTTTAAGGAATGGGTCACGTGTTTTTGCAACAAGCACAGAACATTCATCAAGTAATCAAAGTATTTCAAATGAAGGAATACTATTAACTCATTTAATTTTATCTACTTACAGATTATTCATTAAGTTTAATAACCTAACACAAAAAATACATGTCCTAGATTTACTCTTCCAAGACAAATTGATTGAATGGATATCACTGTTTGTACGATAAACTAACTTGTAACTTGCCAATGTATTTTCTTTTTTTCTTATAAATTTCTTTTAACACTATAAAATCTGTGAAAGCGAAATATTTGTAGTATCGAATTGAAGACTTACTTTCATAGAAGATATTTATATCATCAAATAAAGACAATAACTTATCATTTACATCATCAGCGTCAATGCTCCTCCCGCTTACCTCTATATTCTTAATTGCTGTTGCTTTTTATTACTGCCAATGCTATGCATTTAATTAACATTTAAATTAATAATTAATCCCTAATTTAATCAATAAATCCACAACACCTTGCCGTTGGGTTAATTGCCAGACCTATGTGTTAATTAAGACTCATTCGAGGGTGCTGAAAAGGCAATCTACGGACTCTTTACTTACCACTTTCGCCCCTCTTTGAATTCTATTCATTTCTTAAAAGGAAAGGCCAGTTAGTAATTTATAATAAAAGTCATTTACATAAAAAATAGATCTATTTTTAATTAAAACGGATAAAGGCTAATAAATTATACCACTTATTTCTTGTACTATTATTAAAACAGGGTTTCATAATATGCCGGGAGCTTTTCCTGCAGCTTTTCTATGCTGGATAGCATTTTCATGTGGTGCGGAGAGAAATTTGCTTTACCTTTGTGGAGGCTTTTCAATAGGGCTGGGACACTATTTCCTGCCATTCTCCATAGAGCTGCTAGAAAGAAACTACTTTTTTTATAATGCTTCAGCTCCCTTCACTTCTGTGTTTCCATGACAACCTTCGGCCTGATTTTTAGAGTTTCATTTCTGGAAGGGAAATTGTTATATTAAAAAACAGATCATATAAAATATTATCCAATAAATATCTTGGGAAACTGAAAGGAATATTGCTTAAATCTACATTTGAAAAAGATAAGATCACTAAAAATTATAAAAATACAGTTTCTACTAAGTAACTACTTTCATCCCTTCACAAATTGTGGAGAAAAAATAGAGTAAATAGAAGGATTAGAAAACAATATCAAACATTAACGCCATTAAGCTAAGTTTGAGAAGCAGTCTATAATTGTTAATAAATAATAATCTTACCAGATTTTTGCCTATTAAATTTTCCCGGCTCATTTAGTCTTTCACGAACCAAGTTACTATCGTATACTTTCTCAGGGCAGTTTGAAGATCAATTTCTGTACTTAAATCCAATTTTAATACGCAGGTTAAACTAATTGGCTATCTACCTATCTGCTTATAATATTTATCACGGCTCTATTAAAAAACAGTTAAACACAATTACCATTTTTTTTTTATTATAACATTTTCTATATGTTTTTTTTTTAATTTCCGATGGTTGTCCTTTTTTTGTCAAAGTCTAAGTAATTCAATGGAAAAGTGTAATTGTCAGAGAAAGAAAATTAATGACACATATCACAATCCTCTATTTGGACACTGTTGGCCGCATCAGGAAACTCGAAAAGTACCTACTAGTTGCCCTCCGATTCACGGAGAAACCCTAATTGCGTTGGCATTCGTGCTGGACACGATTTAAGATTACTTTTCTTCACGTGCACGACGTCCCCAAAGTTGCTGAAGAGTTAAGAAAGGTAACTACTCCTGTTCACTAATAGATTACGTCTATATAATATACAGATCGACCTTCATGAACATTCTGATTTTTGACAATTAATTTAATACGTTTACATCTGCGCAAAATACATCTTCGCAAGTGACGCTTAGCTTTGTATACGCATCACTCCCCTTTCTTTAACACACACATATTATATATATATCTAAATATATATATCATATATACTATATATATATAATATATATATATAACTATATAATAATATTGTATTATATTTTTATAAATAGTTACATAAACTATATATATATATATATATATATATATATATATATAATATACACCATATTATATATATAAATACTATTATATATATATAATATATATATATATATATATAAACTATATAGTATATATATATAATATATATATAATTTATATATATATTATTAATTTATATAATATATCTATATAATACTATATTTATTTATATATAGGACCTTTTCTGTTCTGTTTTTACGCTTGCGTCAGTTTTGAATTTTTTTTGTTTTTTTTTTTTTTTTTTCTTTTTTTTAAATTATATTTCTAGTATATCGATCCCTAACAAATCCAATTTACAGTGTACACGGACATGATTTTCAAAAATGCATAGGCGATCTTTTACGTTACGGGACTCCGGCAGTTTAATTGTTTTTTTTTTTAACTAAAGGAATACCCAAGCTAAACCGCAAAAAAATGGCAGCAAGGTCAGAGAGGTCTCTCGGCCTTCTATGGGGAAACGACAGGGTAGTTCAGGACCATATTTTCCCCCCCCTCCGGGGAGGTCTCCGGAACCCCACGCCTCTTTGGTATTTGAGGCCCGCGGGTGTGGTTTCTGCCGCCACCTCCCCTAATACGGGAGGTATTGGAAACGTCCCCCTCGGCTCAAAGCCCACATTTTTTTTTGTTTATGTTTTTTGCTTTATTTTTTGGTTTTACATATTGTATTAAGCTCTATACGCTGATTCCAAATAATTGTAATTGGTTTTTTCATGTACGTGTCATAACTTTTCGAGATATTATTCACATTTTTGAATTATATATATAATACCATATAATTATATATATATACTATATATACTATATATTATATATATATATTACTATATATATATACCCCTATATATATAATATATCACCCATACTCTAACATTATATAATTATATATACTAATTATTTATATTAATATAAAATTTTAAGTTTTTTCTAGGGGGCTTGAGCCGACGGGGGGACAGGGACGGTAGCGGACGCTTTGTTTTCCATACCCGCAGAGGAGGGGCGGGAGGGAACCCCCGCGATACCCAAAAAATACCAAAGAGCGGGGCAGGTTCCGGAGGACCCTCCCCGAGGGGGAAAATAGTATTTACCCTGTCGTTTCCCCGGAAGCCCGAGCGAGAAACCACACGGACTCCTCCTGCCAATTCATATGTCTGTTACTTGGTAATATTCCTTAGTTCTGAAAAAACACCCCAAAAAAAAAATAAAAACAAATATTACTAAAAAAAAAAATTACTTTTTTAAAAACTTCTTTTAAAAAAAACAACTATTTTTCGAACTTCTTGTCAGCAGTCCGTTATTACCACCTTAAATTCAACTTGTTTATATCAGATTATTATACTAGCATAATATTAAAAAAAATATAAAAATACAAACAAAATAAAATTTAAAAACTGACGTACCAGTCGTATTTTAATTGAAATTTGTCCTAATATATTTTTATTGAAAATGTCCGTTACCCCTTAAATTGATTGTTGTTACTTACCATATACTAGAAATATATTTAAAAAAAAGCAAAAAAAAAAATTTCCATATAACTTGACGGAAAAGTCGTCAATAAAACACAGAATAGGTCATATACCTATATATATTATATATATTATATTTATATATATATATATATATATATATTAAATATAATATATATATTATATATATATAT
>JABUQX010063702.1:45000-52500 GCA_015478945.1 Trachelipus rathkii | reverse complement strand
AGCGCGTTTTCTTACCTCTACGGTTACATTACATCTTTCATTCTTTTTTTAAACCGTTTCATATAATTTATTTTGAGGAAGATGGTTCAAAATGGTTCCTTAGCGTTGAGATTAGATTATTGAGTATTACATCACAGACAGAAGCAAGATCAGGGCGGTTGATTTTTGGTAGTTTCTTCAAATGGTTTCAATTAGCTCTTAATGCAAGTTTCCGAATATGAATGTTATTTTCCCACAAATTAAATAAGCATTGATTAACTTTGGAATACGAACTGGACGTACGAAGCAAGAAGTTCTTTGAGGACATTACTTCTTTCCATCATATGAAGCTTTGTACTATCTCAGCGAGCTTGGAATGTCTTTGATAAAGTAGAGAAGTATGAAATATCAAGCCGTTATTTTTGAATTGGCCCTTCAACTTCATTTACATTTTTATTTATTTTTCAGATTCATCTTAAGTATTTTTATGATTATAAAATGCTTTATCAAATCTCGACAATGAACATCCGCGCAACATCCCGCAGGGGCAAAGCGCGGATGGGGATGCGGATGCGGATGCGGATCTTTAATAATGTGCGGATGCTCCGCGAATGTGCGGATGTTACATGCATCACTCAATATATATTATTATATATATTATATTATATATATTATATTATAATATATATATTATATATTATTATATATATATATATATATATTATATATAATCTATAGTATATATATCAGAGGTGACTCCTGCACTCGTGCTACTCGTGCCTCAGCAACGAGGTACTTATAGAAGAAACGATCTATTTTTTTCGCAAGCATTTCATTAATGTTTACGTATAAAATTTTCTTTATTTTTTTTTGTGAAATTGAATTACATTAATAAATATTAAAGATTATGCAAAAATTAAATCCGAAAAATCTGTTACAAGATATCCGCTATTTAATAAACCGCTATTTAACCCTTAAAGAATGGCGGCCAAGTCCATTGCCCAAGTCGAACCATGGCTGGGTGTTCTGAATTCTACAGTGCAAAAATTGGTTTATAAAATTACATATGTTTTATAAAATAACTCATTTGTTTTTTAACAACAAAGAAGTTAAAAAATTTAATTTGAATAAAAAAAAACTTTAATCGAGACAAAATAAAGTAATTCTAAATAGAAAAATAATTAAGACTAATGGAAGGAAAAATATTTAGTTATTTATAGTTATTTATAAAATATTCATAAATATTATATATATACCGAATGAATCAACTTTAGAAAACGTTTTACACAAGAAAAAACGTTTTTATAGAAGGTAATATTTTCCAGTTATTAATATATATATAATATAGATATATATATATATATATATATCTATATATATATATACTATATAATATATCATATATATAATATATATATATATAATATATATATTATATCATATATATATATATATATATATTATATATATATATATATGGACAAAGTTACTTAACGGAAACACGGAATGGGAGGTGGGATGAAAAAAAAATTCGCAGGTAGCCTCTATGATATATAAATAGATGTTCTAGGTGCGAAAATGAATTATTTTTTTTAGGTCAGGTCAGTCAGGTTAGGTTAGGTTAGGATAAATTAATTTCTTACTCAATTAATTTCACATATTAAAAAGATACGCTCAAAAGTTATCAAAAAAATGAACACACTCTCTATGGAGCCTATCCGTATAATATAATGTTTCTTTCAAATACCGCCAGATAAAGAGCAAAAATTTTATATTATTAGATAATGGATATATTGAAAATAAATATACGCACAATTTGCAGTTGCAAAATACATTCCTTTCTTATTTTCTTTATTTATCACTACTTTTTTATGTATTAAATTGTTTAAAAAAAAAATTTAAATCACATTTTCTTTGACAAAAATTTCATATTTACATCAACATCACACTCCTGGCAATTTTAATTTGGAGAGGCTGCAGCCCCGGAGCCCATATAGACGAGCCCATATATATATATTATATATATATAGTATTATGTAATATAATTATATTATATATATATATATATATATATATATATATATATATTTTTATATTTTATAGAATATATATATATTCAGACATATTTATTATATTATAATTATAATTATATATAATATAATATATATATATATATAATATATATATATATATTAAAGTATTATATTATATTATATAAAAGTTTTACGACGGATATTCTCTAGAATGATAATTAGTGCAGCCAATGCTTCTAAGTTCTTAACCCTTAGGGTTAAAAAAAAAATCTTCGTTCCTGTTCAAAGTCGCGGCTAAAGTCGCGGGAGCAGAAAATTGCAGATGTGAGACTTTGCTAGTCCGACCTTTTTTTTCAAAACGTTTTGCGACTTTTTCCGAAACTTTCGAACTCTGAAAATTCATAGTGCGACAAAGTCGCACAGTCGCAACTCTGTAATCCAATGCCCAGCTCTGCGTGTGCATTAATACATTTCATCCAATATTGGCAAAAAAAATCAGCTTTTCGAGACTAAAAACTCTTTTCTTCGTAAAAATTTCACCAACCAAAACCACAGCAATCTTACTGGTTCTTCAACCTCACACTCTTTGTGACACTTTGTAATTTGCACATGTTAACTCCAACTACTTCTTCCTTCCTCCCTCTGCCGGTAATGCTGTTGTCTTAACATCTGCTAAAGATGAACTGTTTGATCAAACTTTTCCCCCTAATTCCACTCTAGACGGTTTCAAAGCTATTCCTCCTCTCCGTCTCTTTCAACTCATTAAAATTTATTTCTGCGTTCTCTGAGTTTAATACTGAGAAGATGGAGAGTGCTGAGGTTATTGTTCCAGCGGTCCTCAAAACTTGTGCTTCTGAGCTTGCACCCAGCCTTGGTGACCTATTTCCTCACTGCCTATAAACTTCAACATTTCCTTACTGCTGAAACAATGAATTCATTCAGCATTTGCTGAAGAAGCGGGACTCCAGTCAACAATCCAACTATCTTCTAATCTTATCTCTGATTGCCAGTATGGTTTCTGTAAGGACCATTCGACTAGTGATCTTCTTTCCTTTCTCTCCGACTCTTGGCTCTCTGCTCTTCCTCATTTCGATGAATCTTTTTCTGCGGAGCTAGACATATCAAAGGCTTTCGATAAACTCTGCCACAAAGCTTTACTATCTAAACTTCCCATTTTCGGTATTTATCCTTCTCTTTGTAACCTCCATTTGACTTTCGTTTCAACCGTTATATGGCTGTAATTGTTGATATCTTCCGTTTATCCTTTAACTCTATTCATAGTAGTGTTCTCCATAATTTTGTTATATCTCATCGGTAAAGTAGATAACATTACCTTACAAAACTTAACCTAATCCTACTTTTTCAGCATATCTCTAACATATCAGTGTTAATTTTACACTATCACAGTAATATTTAATAAAACTTAGCAAAAATTTATCGTAACCTAATTTTCATTCAGCCTATTCGACGAATAAATGCTAACATAACAAAGTTTCAGCATCAATAAAGCCTACATAGCATTACCTGAGCTAAGAACATAGCGTATCCTAACTTACCCAGCATACCTTACATATGAATAAACTGATAACACTGACAAAGTTCAGTGCGTAAAATAGATAAAGTGCCTAACATTACATAGCAAAGCTTAGCATTCCCCCCTTTTCCATCATATCTATAACCTTACAATATTATTTAACATCGATATAGTAATATAATTTATCATAACCTAATCTAACTATCAAACTGGCAATCTAATGAATGTTAACATAACAAAGTTCTCACATCAATAAAGCTAACATAGCATAACCTGAACTAAGAACAAAGTGTGAAACAACAAACGTAACATTCCTTTCGAATGAATAAACTGCTACTATTTTCAAAGATCAATACTTCTCAAAGGTAAAGTAGCTAACATTACAATCAAAACTCAAACTAAGCCCACTTTTCCAAATATCAATGCTAAAATATTTAACAAAACTTAACAAAAATTTATCATACCCTACAATAACTATCATACTAACCAACGAATAAAAGCTAGCATAACAAAGTGCTCACTCAATAAAGCCTACCAATAAACATTACTTGAACTAAGAACATAACACACCTAACATACCTTACGTATGAATAGGCGGTTTTCATTAACAAAGATCTTTCCTTATCAGCGGTAAAGTAACTAACATTGACCATAAAACTTAGCCTATCTATGACATATCAAAGTTAATTTAATATTAACATAGTAATATTTATCATATCATAACCTAATTAACATAATGAACTACGAATAAATGGTAACATAACAAAGTTTTAACTTGTCAACTGCTGTTAATATAAAATTTATCATAGCTAACATAACATGTGACATGACATATATAACACATCTCAAGTACGAATAAACTGTTTTCATTAACAATGGTCTCGGCTTATCAACAGTAAAGTAACTAACATTACATCACAAAACGCATTCTACACCCCCCCTTTTCCAAAATATCAATGCTATTTTTACATTTGCATAGTAATATTTAGCAAAACTTAACAAAAATTTATCACAACCTAACCATCACACTAACCAACGAATAAATGGTAACATAACAAAGTTTTAACGCCTGTAAAGCTGACATAATATCACATAAACTAAGATCATAACATCCCTGTCATAACTTACGTATGAATAAACTGTCAACATTAACAACGCACACTGATTAATATCAGCAAAGTAACTAACATTGCATCACAAGACGTAACCTACTCCCTTACTTCTCTATTATATCTATATCATACCAATGACAATTTAACATTATCAATGGTATGTTACGCCGAGGTTACATCATCACCTATAAGTGCAACAAATTTCAACCCTTTATGAGCTATCTAACCCTTTAAAACAGATCCAAAAAACTTTAAAAGGGCTGCAAACTCTTTCGGGGGTTGCGGCCCCATTTAACCTCGTCTACGACGTGGTTACGTCATCACCTATAACTATACCAAATTTCAACCCTTTACTTACTCTCTAAGAAGTAGCTCCTCAGATCTCGAACGAGCTGTACAGAAAAAAACATACGTAACCTCACTACAACGATGTTACTTCATCAACTATAAATATACCAAGTTTCAGATGATACAATAAACCCCTTAACCTTTACTTTGAAGGATCGTGGGAGGGGGGGAGAGATGGGGAAAGTTAAAAAAAGGGGCGGGACGTGTGAGCTTTAAATAAGGTTTGAACTCCTACTTGGTTCGCAACCTCAAATTTTGGGATCATAGATCCCAAAATCGGACTCAGCGGTAAAAAATATACAATCTGGTCAGACAGAAAGCTGAAATCTCGTGAGTGACAGATGTCACCCGGTGATAGTAGTAGGGTGACAAAATTGTCACCGGTTGATCGTGGACCCTATACCACAAAAATTAATATCAGTTTATAAAATAAGAACTTATTTCGATTATGTTTCTCAAAGTAATAAGTCATCCAGAGCACGTAGAAATAAGATTTAAACCGATTTAAGGGTAATTTACCTTGATAAATCGATTGAAATTATCAAAAATGGTCTACCATCGTTTAAAACCTTGAAGGAACCAAAAACCATCTTTTGGGGGGTTATATGCACCAAGTTCCGGTTAAGAACATCTGAAACCGGTCTTCCCTATCTTAAAATCAGTGTCATCGACCTGTCAAGCCTGAAAAACCGAATGTTTCAAAATGTTGCTTTACAACATTTGCAACATCCGGTTGCAACTTCCGACTGCTATTTTGCCTGCCGAAAGTGCGCTCCTTACTATTCATTCTAATATAATAATATATATATTAATACTATATATATATATATAAAATAAATAATATATATATATATATACATATATTATATATATAATATATATCTATATATATATATATTATATATATTATATAACATTTTTTAAGGTTCTTACCATGGCAAAGCAATTTTTCCTACAGAAAAAGTAAACACAACAATAATTCAAAACTTTTTAATATCAAATTCTATTTCGAAAATGGTGAGATAAAGCGAGCAGAAGATCGTCTTAAAGATCCATTTAGATGTAAACCCTTTTATTATTCTAACTGAGAACTAAATGCTGCTGGAAGAGGAAAGAAGGAAGAAACAGAGCAAGTTAAAGGGGAAACACGAACAATATGAACAAAGCAAAAAATGAACAATAAGATATGCGAAAAATTAAAAAAAAAAAAAAAAAAAAAAAAAAAAAAAAAAGAAAATTTTGTAAATAAAGTCTCCACTAGGAAAATGAGTAACAAAAAGATAAAGACAGGAAAATGAAAAAGCAGAAAAGTAAAAAAAAAAATAGACAAAAAAAAATTTAAAAAAAATGATCGAGACGTGAAGAAGAAGAAGAAGAAAAGAAGAAAGAAGGAAAAGAAGAAGAGAAGAAGAAGAAGAAAAGAAGAAGAAGAAGAAGAAGAAGAAAGAAGAAGAAGAAGAGAAGAAGAAGAAGAAGAAGAAGAAGAAGAAGAAGAAGAAGAAGAAGAAGAAGAAGAAGAAGAAGAAGAAGAAGAAGAAGAAGAAGAAGAAGAAAGAAGAAGAAGAAGAAGAAGAAGAAGAAGAAGAAGAAGAAGAAGAAGAAGAAGAAGAAGAAGAAAAAGAAGAAGAAGAAGAAGAAGAAAAGAAGAAGAAAAAGAAGAAGAAAAAGAAAAAAAGAAGAAGAAAAAGAAGAAGAAAAGGAAAAAAAAAAAAAAAGAAAGAAGAAGAAGTGGAGAAGAAGAAGAAGAAGAAGAAGAAGAAGAAGAAGAAGAAGAAGAAGAAGAAGAAGAAGAAGAAGAAGAAGAAGAAGAAGAAGAAGAAGAAGAAGAAGAAGACCGAGATGAAAAGCAAATATCCGTTTCCTTTGAAAATTTCTCCTTCTTTCCCATAATCGAAATGAAATTACATTTGAGAAGGACATGAGTTAAATCCGAATTTATTTTCTCAACAGCGCAACTTGTATTGATCATAATATATATGCATAAAAAGAACTTTTTTCCATTTTATCCATGCTTGTCTAAGCGTGTTTGCAAGTTTATAATATAGAATATAGAATATATATATATATATATATATATATATATATATATATATATATATATTATATATATATATATATATATTATATATATATATATATATATATATATATATATATATATATATATATATGAATATATTATATATATATATATATTAGTGATGCAGCAGATGTCATTTTTTTCGCATCCGCGGATGCGGATGCGGATGCGGATGCGGATCGGATGCGGATGCGGATGCGGATGCGGATGCGGATTGCGGATGCGGATGCGGATGTTAGATAATATTTATATATATATATATATATATTATTATATATTATATATATATATATAATATAATATTATATATATATTATATATATAAATATATAATATAAATATAATAATATATATATATATATAATACATATATTATATAATTTATAATATATATATAATATATATTATATATAT
>JABUQX010063702.1:25000-30000 GCA_015478945.1 Trachelipus rathkii | reverse complement strand
CTTACACCTTGTTGAAGGGTATTGTGAATAAATATTTCTGACTATGTCGTCGTAATTATGGCTCGAGGTAGACGATGTAATACGTGCTTTCGGTGTGAATCTTATAATTGTATGCTTCAGTCGTGTAATCAAGACCATGATGATCCTTATCCGATTCAATTGAACAATGAAGATGTTTTCGTTTCATATTGTGTGATAAATGCTGTCTGAGTATCTCTAAATTGTACATGTCTATTGTATATAGCTTCGTGTATCTCTCTAGAGACTTCTAACCACTCGCTGCTTAGATATATATATGAGAGAAGAACGTTCGTTGGAGTGATAAGTGCTCATGGGTATGTGTGTCTTCAGTCTAGTCAGGGTAGTGAGGTGTTACCCTGTTTGTCTGTATAATTATGATATTTCTGTTTTGAAGTTGCTGTGGGAAGAAAATTCTGCCGTGTTGAGGCAGTCATGCAGATTAATATGATAGGCCCATACAAATAAATTTTCACCTCTGTGAAACATGCGGTTCAGAAAGTTGTTTTGTATCTAGGATTTAGAAAAGTTTGTTATTGCACATGTGTCCATCGTTTTTAAGCAGAGTTTGAAATCATAATCTACTTTCCAGCAGGAGTGTTTCTGTCATCTTTTGAAAGTCCCTTACTTTTAATAGTAGTACTTAGCACAGCTTTCATCGTTGCAACCTAGAGGAATCCCGTTTGACAAACAAGAAATTTCTGAGCTAATAGTCTTAGTTATCTCTTCAAACGGTTTAAGAAGAGTAATACAATTACCTAAAATCGCATTATCATCACCTGTCAGGCCTTTCCACCTTTGTGTTTGTTCGAAGCGTAAGGGAAGACAGCTTCATTTATTTCTCCAATCTCTCAAGCATGCATAACTAATATTCCAACGAGTCTGAACATCATTGCGTTTACAGGAAAGTTTGAGGACATTTTAGTCTCCATAATTCATGAAATGAAATACTACCGCTAAGTCCGCACCAAAATTAATGAGGGCATGCGAATGCGGGATTGCGCGATAGAAGAAAAATGATGCGGTCGGATGCGGATATCCGCTACACCTCTAATATATATACTAATATATATATATATATATATATATATATATATATATATATAATATTATATATCTATATATAATATATATATATATTAATATATATATATATATATATAATATATATATATTTATATATATATATATTATATATATTAATATATTATATATATATATAATAATATATATTTATTATATTATATATATATATATATATATATATATAATATATATAATATATATAGATATATATATATTATATATATAATATTTATATATATATATATATATATATTATAAATATTATATATATATATATATATATATATATATATTATATATATATAAATATATTAAATATATATATATAATAATATATATATATTATATATATATATATATATATATATATATATATATATATATATATTATATATATATATATATATATATATATATATATATATATATATAATATATATAATATAGTATATTATATATAGTATATATTTACAAAGTAGAAGGGGAACGTTTTCTTGATACAAATGTCTGAGCAAGTTAAAGAACGAACTTGAAATAAGTGTCATTAGGAATCGGGTCACATCCTCATCCCCCTTGACGGTTGCCAATTTTTAATGATTTTAATGTTCAAAGTTAGTTTTAACTTTGATTCCACGAGAAGAATGTCGCTCGGAGCCATAAGACATTTTAGTGTCTGGAATTACGATTTGTGTTTAAGGACATTTTTTATGACACAGAATTTGAGTAAGTTTGAGACTTGTCTTTTTCGGTAAAATGATTAAATGCGAAAAGTTATTCGTAATTTTTAAATATATTTTTGTTTATATTTTTAGAAGTTTTAGTTAAAGTTTTAACTATGTAAGACTCGTTCTAATATTACATTATTTATTTACTTGAAACTGGTTTGATTTTATTCTGTACCTTTTTAGATTTCTCAGTTGTATTGTAATTGTTTATAATTTATATTTATAATTTTTTATAGATATATAAAATGATGTTAATACCAATATTTGGTTATTTTTCAAACACTCATGGGTTGCTAGGTAAGGGGCGAAGCTCCCCCACCCCCGAAAATAATTGTTCGCTTGTCATATATTCATTTCCCACTGAAAATTAATATAAATGTAACTTCCTAACGATCTAAAAATTTTCTTTTATAAAAAAACAAAAAACAAAAACGAAAATAAACTATTACTATAATAACACAATAGGTCCATATGCATTATATATATATATATATATATATATATATATATATATATATAATATATATATATATATATATATATATATAATATATATATATATATATATATATATATATATATATATATATATATATATATATATATATATATATATATATATATATAAATATATAATATATATATATATATATATATATATATATATTATAATATTATATATATTATATATGTATATTAGTTTAGGTAAAATATCTTCATTGTATGAAAATATGTAAAGAATGTATTTTCATTATTTATATATCAAGTTGGTTTTATTCTATTAAAATTTTTCATTTGCTAATCACACTCAAAGTCAAGAAGATAGATCTTTACTTGAAATAATCATCTCATATTTTAATTTAAATTTTTTACTTATTTACTCAGCATTAATTTTGCCTGAGATAAAATTAATAATATTATATATAATATTATATATATATATATATATTTATTTTTTAATATTTATATTTAATTAACTAACTAGTTGTGTCATGTTATATTTTAATTTAAAAAAATATATATAATATATATATATACAGAGGAGAGAGAGAGAGAGAGAGAGCAGAGAGAGAGAGAGAGAGAGAGAGAGGAGAGCAGAGATGAGGAGAGAGAGAAAACAAGCTGCTGAATTGAAATAAAAAAAGAATATTATATATATATTATATATATATATATATATATATATATATATATATATATATATATATATATATATATATATATATATATATATATATATATATATATATATATAATAATCTTTATTCTCTCCTACTGGGTTTCAATACCGAACCCTCGCCGTTGGTGTAGCAAGTGTTTTACGACTTGGCCACGATGAGGTAAAAGGAAACCTTGGAAGAATATTACCCTTCCCAATATCTTCCACGTTCACGCTCAGGTTAAGATGCCAAACAGGACTCTATTCAGAGAGATAATGTATCAGTATCTTTTTACAATTGCTAATACACTCACAGTTTGGAAATATATAGAATCTTTATTCTCTTCTGCTAGGTTGACTCGAGTGTGAGCGGGGATGTTTTTGGGAAGAAAATATTCTTCCAAGGCTATCTTTTAGTTCATCGTGGTCAAGTGGTAAAACAATTGCTATGCCAACAGCGAGAGATAGGGTTCGAAACCCAGCAGGATAGAATAAAGATTCTTTATATTTTCAAACTGTGTGTATTAGCAGTTATAAAATGATATATATATAAATATATATATATATATATATATAATATATATATATTTAGAAAATTTTATATATTATATATATAATATTATAATATATATATATATATATATATATATATATATATATATATATATATATATTATATATTATATATATATATATATATATAATATATATATATATATATATATATATTATATATATAATATATATATATTATATATATATGTATATATATATATATATATATATATATATATATATATATATATATATATATATATATATTTGGAAAATTTTACAGGTTTCAGTGTGGATAGAGATAATAGGCAATAAAATACTAATAATTCTGTAATATCTTGAACGATGGTAATTGAACGTTTTACGAGGCCAATAAAGCCCTTTATCCCGAGTATCTTTCCCACAGAGATGTGTTCAATATTAAAGCATCCATAAAGTAAAACCACGTATTTAGTTCTTTTTTGGAGGGAAAACTCAAAATAATTTAAGGAGTGAAAAGACCTTAAATAAATTTTATTTATTTAAGGTCTGTTCAGCTTTTGAGCTCTAATTACCACAAACCATACTGATATGCAAATTAGGGTTCGGCCTGTGAGCTGTGATAATTAAAAAAAAATTATATAGATAGATAGATAGATAGATAAAGAGATAGATAGATAGATAGATAGATAGATAGATAGATAGATAGATAGATAGATAGATAGATAGATAGATAGATAGGTAGATAGATAGATAGATAGATAGATAGATAGATAGATAGATAGATAGATAGATAGATAGATAGATAGATAGATAGATAGATAAACGTAGAGGTATTTAATGTCGATATTGCACTTTTGGGAATATAAATTATTGGGGAATTTGCTACCTCGTTTAAGATATAAATGTTTCGATTACATAAAGGGCATTATAGGAAGGGCCCCCATTTTCACTTCTGTGTTGGATTATTTTATTTTTAAGCTAAGATAATTTCTGTCTACTTTTGACGTTGTCGAAGATAACCTAACTTATGATACTTCCCGGGAGTGTTAATAATATTGAATTATCATAAGAGAGAGAGAGAAAAGAACTAAAGGATTGTAAACTTGGAATCATCTAGTTCCTGTCGCTCTCACATAATAATTCAATATTATTTATTAAAGTTCTCGGCAAGTATCATAAATTTGGTTATCTCCGGCAACATCAGCAAATGTCATATATCTATTTTTATAATTGTGGCATTTATGTCAAATTTACAAAATCTGATTTAAATAGACTGAGGTCAAGTTTCAAACTGATTATAGGGTAAGATATATGTGATTCAGGTCATCGCTTTAATTTATAAATGTAGTTCTATATTTTTCTGAGGAACACCAACTATCAATCTCATTTTATATAATATAGGCATTCAAGCCTGTGATATAGGCTTAAAGACTTAAAAAACAGGGCATCTGTAAATCCGCGTTGGTTACCTCCTG
>JABUQX010063702.1:7500-20000 GCA_015478945.1 Trachelipus rathkii | reverse complement strand
CACACACACTCACATACATACACACTATGACACTTATACGCCCTTACACATCTTTGATGGCTCAACTTTGATGATGCCATCTTTGAAGGTTCAGCATTATTGATGATTCAATTTTGACGTCATCTTTGTCGGTTCATCTTTGATGACTCAGATTTATTGAGGATTCAGTACATTTTGATGATTCAGTACATTTTGATGGTTCCTAATCACCGTAAGGAGTGTCTAGGAGTGTTCTATTATTCTGGCGAGTATTAGATGGTACAAAGAGCTGGTGAGTGCTAATTGATGCACTTGAGCAAGTGAGCAGCTGAAACCCGGTGAAATAGCACAAACAAACTGAGCTGCTGCAAAGACTCAACTGAGCACAACTGGCAATTTTCCTGGCCCTGGAGCCCAAGAATATGCTTAATATGGTGTCCACTTAAATAGGTAAGGTTGAGTGGAACGACTGTGTGGCTGCAACGTTAGATCCCACTGAGAAACTTCAACCACCATCAACACACTGGCACACTTAACACATTCTACTATGGCACTGATACACTGACTCCCTGTGGCACTTTAGCACACCCATGACACTTACACTCACACTCTCTACTCATAGACACTTGCGATTGCGTGGCGCTGCGCGCTGCTAGGATGTTTCCTACTATGAGTTAGCATTTTCTAACCCTTTTTCTAACCTTTTCTACCCTACATCATAGAACAGAGTTAATTACTGATGTCTTCCCCTAGGTCATAATTGGAACACCAAGGCAGCATGCGCTCTCTGCGCAAAGACAAAGTCAACTCGGCCGCGTCCCCCGCCGCCCGCCGCAGGAAAACCGCAGGCGCAATATTTCCGCGTACTCGCCGATGCGTGCCCGCAGGCGCAATATTCTTCGCGCGAATGAAAAATATATTTACTATGAGTCATTTATTTTTATTTCATACTTTAAATATATTTATTAACATTATTTTTTTCTTTTATATTTTTACTTAATACTTTTTAATTTATAAATTTTTTTAAAAAATTGTATGTAAGAAGAAAAAAACCAGAGTGCCTGATATATAAACATTTTATTTTACTACAACTATACGAACTCATATATTTATCAACATTACATACCTTAAAGCAATAAATCAATGTGTTACCTAACACCTAAGGGGATTAGTATGCTTTTGTTTTACTGCTTTACTGCTTTAACTCATGTTTTACTGCTTTAACTCATATGTTTTACTGCTTTAACTCATATATTTATTAACATTACATACCTTATAGACAGTAAATCAGTAAATCAATATAGGTGATACATACACCCATGGGATTAGTATGCTTTTGTTTTACTGTTTTTTACTTCTTTAACTCGTGTTTTACTGCTTTAACTCATGTTTTACTGCTTTAACTCACATGTTTTACTGCTTTAACTCATATATTTATTAACATTACATACCTTAAAGCAGTAAATCAGTAAATCAATAGAGGTGTGACCTAACACCAAGGGGGTGGGATTAGTATGCTTTTGTTTTACTGCTTTACTGCTTTAACTCATGTTTTACTGCTTTAACTCATGTTTTACTGCTTTAACTCATATGTTTTACTGCTTTAACTCATATGTTTTACTGCTTTTAACTCATATATTTATTAACATTATGTTTTTTTATTTTGTTTTGTTTTAATACTTTTTATTTATTTTATTATTATTTTTATTTATTTTTATTATTATTTTTATTATTTTTATTATTTTATTTTATTTTTATTATTATACTTAGTGTTATTTACTTCATGCCTATTGTTATTATTATTTAGAACACACATACACACACACACACACACACACACACACACACACACACACACACACACTTACACTTATACACACATTCACTATGACACTTATACACACATTCACTATGACACTTACATTTACCCATAGACACTTACATTTACACTTACACACACGCGGTCACACACACACACACACACACACTTACACTTATACACACATTCACTATGACACTTATACATACATTCACTATGACACTTACATTTACCCATAGACACCCTTACATTTGTTATTATTTAGAACACACACACACACCCACACACACACACGTAATACTCCATTATCATGATTTACTACACCACACACACAGATTTATTTTCACACGCAGATTTACTTACACTCACACAGATTTACTTACACTCACACACACACAGATTTACTTACACTCACACACAGATTTACTTACACTCACACACAGATTTACTTACACACACAGATTTACTTACACACACACAGATTTACTTACACTCACAGATTTACTTACACACACACACACACACACACACCCACACACGCACACTCACTTACACATATAACGTATAATTTATTAAAACATTTTATGTTTTAATTAAACACGTACATTTATATTACTCATTCAAATATAACTAAAATTATTTCAAAGTTTCTTAAAACTTCTATAATAAATCAATCATTATTTTTGAACAAAGAATTTATTATTAACTGTTAATACTTTTTGTTTATAAATTTTATAACTATCAAGTTTTAAAATAATTTTTACTAAAATTTTATGAAATTTTAGTAAAAGATATATTTTAAGTAACTTGATGAGAAATAAATCAGTAAATCAGTAAGGTCAGCCCCTGGCACCCCTCTACACCAACCAAGCTATGCCATGTTTTGTTCTATTGACTTACTGTTTACATCATCTTTTAGCCATGGACATTAAGTATAAAAATAACAAAATAAGTTCTTCTCTGCTAACATAACATGTATTTTATTAAAATCTTTCTAAGTTCTTATTTAAAAATAACAATTATTCACTTACATTTATATTACTCTCGCTCGATGTTAACTAAAAAAATATTTCAAAGTTTTTTAAATAATTGGTTTCTTTTCTTTTATTATTATTATTATTGGGTTATCATCTATGTACATTGACAATCCATCACGAGAAACACCACAACAACCTGCACTCCTTACAGATACGAAACTGACTTCTCTGTAAAATGTGTTGAAATAACCACTTTAGGCCCAAATTTAGATAATCCTTTTGTAGCCCAGCGATTTAGCCTAATTCCTAGTCAAAAATATATTTCAAACTGACCTTTTTCTGTAAAAATGTGGTGCAATAACTACGATAGGCCTAAATTCAAATTTAGGATAAGCCTTTTGTATCCCATGCTGATTTAAGCCTAATACCAGGTCAAAAAGGTAATTCCAGTATAGATAAGAATCATTCATTAAGTTGCCATTATTATTTTTATAAATATACTCAAACTGAAACATGCTGGATCGGTAAGATCCTTTTAAAAGCAGGTAAGAAGGAAATGTTTTCCTTGTTTGTGATTGGTCGGAGTAATCCTTATCTCTATATGACCTCGTATGTGATTGGTCGAGAATTATTTTATCGTCTTTTGAAAATTAACTTTGTTCTTTAAACTTGTATTTGAGCAGGTGTGTTTTATTATCTTTTAGACCCCAACTCATTTTAAAATCATAGTCATTTTAGCTGTTAAGCGGTGCACAAGTTATCTGATTTGTATTAAAAGTGTTTTATTTTTACTAAGTGTATATCATATTTATAATAAATACTTACATTGAGGAATAATTATTAATTTCACTAGAATAGATAATAATTAATTCACTAGATTTATAGTAGTAGATCACGTGAAGCAAAACGCAAGAGCGCCCGCGTAAGCGCGACCCGGTAACAGAAGCCGCGAATCCGCCGGCGTAATATTACTACGCGGTCGCGAAAATATTTTCTTTATGATACGCCGTTGTAAACTTTCATTACATCATTTTTTGTATTTTCAAATATACCGTTTCCTATATTATGAATCGTTCATTTTATTTCTTACTTGAACATTTTTAATTTTATTTATAGAAAATACCATTTCACTGGTAAAGTTTCTTGAAAAACATTTAGTTTGAAAAGAACATTTTGTTTTGTAGAAAAACAGTTTGTTTTATTTATCCTAAAGTTATAATTCCTTGAGGAAAATAGAACAAATAGTCCGTATGTGACGCTGCTATGTTCCTCTTTGTGGTATGCCCTTAAGATCTTATTACTTTAAGGAATGTAAAACAAGTTTTATATGCCTTAAAGTTACACCTATATACGACGTAGAGTTAATGTATAGAAGTTATCCCATTCCCTCCCTTTTCAAGGTATGTCTTTACGGTTTTAATCTTCTCTATGTATAAGTTATGAAAAAGTTGTTTAATCTAAAATATTATTACATAATTACTATATTAATTAAATACACAATGTGTGTACATGCATAATAAACTTCTCATTGTACAAACCGTAATTTCTCTTTATGGATTTCCAGTATTGGTATCATATCATTATACTTCAAATTACACGAAGTATGTAAGTTCATACCTCTTCTATATCAGCTGCTGTATGCATTCGGTAACCATCAAGAATATCTCACTTGGTTTTTAATAAACACTGATATACCAGGATTTTAAATAAACTAATGCGTTTGAACATATGTTATAATATTCGTAAATATGCCTTGATACAGTACACAAGCTAATATTATACATACTGAATGGGCCGGTGTCCAAAAGATATCATCCTTTAGGATGTATGCCCTACCACTTTGAAATACAACGCTCCTGCTATTTTCGCGACCTCGTAGTAATATTACGTCGGCGGGTTCATGCGGCTGTCTCCGCACCGGGTCGCGCTTGCGGGCGCTCTTGCGTTTTTTGCCTCACGTGATCTACTATAAATCTAGTGAAATTAATTATTATCTATTCTAGTGAAATTAATAATTATTCCCCATGCAAGTATTTATTATAAATATGATATACACTTAGTAAAAATAAAAACACTTTTTTAATAAAAATCAGATAACTTGTGCACCGCTTAACAACTCAAAATGACTATGATTTTAAAATGAGTTGGGGTCTAAAAAAGATAATAAAACACACCTGCTCAAATACAAGTTTAAAGAACAAAATTAATTTTTCAAAAGACGATAAATAATTCTCGACCAATCACATACGAGGTCATATAGAGATAGATTACCCTGACCAACTAAGTAAGGAAAACATTTCCTTCTTACCTGCTTAAAGGATCATACCGATCCAGCATGTTTCAGTTTGAAATATATTTATAAAAATAATAATAATAACAATGATTCTTATCTATACTGGAATTACCTTTGACCTGTATTAGCTTCTAAATCAGCATGCGATACAAAAAGGCTTATCCTAAATTTAGGCCTAAATTCTAGCCTAACGTAGTTATTAAAACTCTCCCACATTTTACAAGGAAAAGCATCAGCTCGAAATATATTTTGACCTGGAATTAGGCCTAAATCGCCCCGGGATACAAAAAGGATTATCCTAATTTTAGGCCTAAAGTAGTTATTTCAACACATTTTACAGAGAGAGGTCAGTTTCGTATCTGTAAGGAGTGCGGGTTGTTGTGTTTTCTCGTGATGTGTACATAGATGATAATAATAATAATAATAAAGAAAACCGAATTATTTAAAAAACTTTGAAATATTTTTAGTTACCATCGAGCGAATAATATAAATGTAAGTGAATAATTGTTATTTTTAAATAAGAACTTAGAAAGATTTTAATAAAATACAATTATGTTAGCAGAGAAGAACTTATTTTGTTATTTTTATACTTATTACATGGCTAAAGATGATGTAAAGCAGTAAGTCAATAGAACAAAACGTGGCATAGCTTGGTGTAGAGGGGTGCTAGGGGCTGACCTTACTGATTTACTGATTTATTGCTTTAAGGTACGTAAAATATATGTTTTTAATAAAATTTCATAAAATTTTAGTAAAAGTTATTTTAAAACTTGATAGTTATAAAATTTATAAACAAAAAGTATTAACAGTTAATAATAAATTCTTTGTTCAAAGATAATGATTGATTTATTATAGAAGTTTTAAGAAACTTTGAAATAATTTTAGTTATATTTGAATGAGTAATATAAATGTACGTGTTTAATTAAAACATAAAATGTTTTAATAAATTATACGTTATATGTGTAAGTGAGTGTGCGTGTGTGTGGGTGTGTGTGTGTGTGTGTGTGTGTGTGTGTGTGTGTGTGTGTGTGTAAGTAAATCTGTGTGTGTGAGTGTAAGTAAATCTGTGTGTGTAAGTAAATCTGTGTGTGTAAGTAAATCTGTGTGTGTAAGTAAATCTGTGTGTGTAAGTAAATCTGTGTGTGTAAGTAAATCTGTGTGTGAGTGTAAGTAAATCTGTGTGAGTGTAAGTAAATCTGCGTGTGTAAGTAAATCTGTGTGTGAGTAAGTAAATCTGGTGTGAGTGTGTGTGTGTGTGTGTGTGTGTGTGTGTGTAAGTGTAAATGTAAGTGTCTATGGGTAAATGTAAGTGTCATAGTGAATGTGTGTATAAGTGTCATAGTGAATGTGTGTATAAGTGTAAGTGTGTGTGTGTGTGTGTGTGTGTGTGTGTGTGTGACCGCGTGTGTAATAAAAATAGTGTCTAGGTAAATGTAAGTGTCATAGTGAATGTGTGTATAAGTGTCATAGTGAATGTGTGTATATAAGTGTGGTATGTGTGTGTGTGTGTGTGTGTGTGTATGTGTGTTCTAAATAATAATAACAATAGGCATGAAGTAAATAACACTAAGTATAATAATAAAAATAAAAAAAATAAAATAATAAAAATAATAAAAATAATAATAAAAATAAATAAAAATAATAATAAAATAAATAAAAAGTATTAAAACAAAATAAAAAACATAATGTTAATAAATATATGAGTTAAAGCAGTAAAACATATGAGTTAAAGCAGTAAAAACACATGAGTTAAAGCAGTAAAAACATGAGTTAAAGCAGTAAACATGAGTTAAAGCAGTAAAAAAGTAAAACAAAAATAATCCCCCTGGTGCTAGGTCACACCTCTATTGATTTACTGATTTACTGCTTTAAGGTATGTAATGTTAATAAATATATGAGTTAAAGCAGTAAAACATATGAGTTTAAAGCAGTAAAACATGAGTTAAAGCAGTAAAACATGAGTTAAAGCAGTAAAGCAGTAAAACAAAAGCATACTAATCCCCCCTTGGTGTTAGGTCACACCTCTATTGATTTACTGATTTACTGCTTTAAGGTATGTAATGTTAATAAATATATGAGTTAAAGCAGTAAAACATATGAGTTAAAGCAGTAAAACATGAGTTAAAGCAGTAAAGCAGTAAAACAAAAGCATACTAATCCCTTAGGTGTTAGGTAACACCTCTATTGATTTACTGATTTACTGCTTTAAGGTATGTAATGTTAATGTTTTTAATAAAATTTCGTACAATTGTAGTAAAATAAAATGTTTATATATCAGACACTCTGGTTTTTTTCTTCTTACATACAATTTTTAAAAATTTATAAATTAAAAAGTATTAAGTAAAAAATATAAAAGAAAAATAATGTTAATAAAAATGTTTAAGTATGAAATAAAAATGAATGACTCATAGTAAATATATTTTTCATTCGCGCGGGAATATTGCGCCTGCGGGCGCATGCGGCGGCGGGTACGCGGAAATATTGCGC
Source organism: Trachelipus rathkii (assembly GCA_015478945.1). Lineage (NCBI taxonomy): Eukaryota > Metazoa > Arthropoda > Malacostraca > Isopoda > Trachelipodidae > Trachelipus > Trachelipus rathkii. Next base: position 12,445 of record JABUQX010063702.1, on the reverse strand, counting down.
CTGCGGGCGCACGCGGCGGGCGGGGACGCGGCGGGGTTGACTGTCTTTGCGCAGAGGGCGCATGCTGCGCCTTGGTGTTCCAATTATGACCTAGGGGAAGACATCAATATTAGCTCTGTTCTATGATGTAGGGTAGAAAAGGTTAGAAAAGGTTAGAAAATGCTAACTCATAGTAGGAAACATCCTAGCAACTTATAATATACACCAATCGCAAGTGTCTATGGTGAGTGTGAGTGTAAGTGTCTATGGGTGAGTGTAAGTGTCTATGGGTGAGTGTAAGTGTGTATAATTGTCATAGTGAATGTGTGTATAAGTGTCATAGTGTGTATAAGTGTTAGAAAAAGACTAACTCATAGTAGGAAGCATCCTAGCAGCTTGTAATATACACCAATCGATTCCTCATACCTTATAACCTAGGGGTAGACACCCATATTAGGGCTATTCTAGGCTCAGGGGAGGCTAGAAAAGGCTTGAAAAAAGTGGCACTCAGTTGGCACTATGTGGCACTCAGTTGGCACTATGTGGCACTCACTTGGCACTCATTGGCACTCACTTGGCACTCATTGGCACTCATTGGCACTCACTTGGCACTCACCTGGCACTCATCTAATACTCATAGAATACTAATAGAACACTTAGACACTCCTTACGGTGATTAAGGAACCATCAAAATGTACTGAATCATCAAAATGTACTTAAACCTCTAAAAATCTAGCAGTAAAAATGAACCGACAAAGATGACGTCATCAAAGATGAATCATCAATAATGCTGAACCTTCAAAGATGGCATCATCAAAGTTGAGCCATCAAAGATGTGTAAGGGCGTATAAGTATCATAGTGTGTATGTATGTGAGTGTGTGTGTGTGTACGTATAAGTGTCTATGGTGAGTGTAAGTGTCTATGGGTAAATGTAAGTGTCTATGGGTGAGTGTAAGTGTGTATAAGTGTCATAGTGAATGTGTATAAGTGTCATAGTTTATGTGTATAAGTGACATAGTGGTGTATAAGTGTCATAGTGTAAGTGTCTATGGGTAAATGTAAGTGTCTATGGCTAAATGTACAAGTAAGTGTCATAGTGAATGTGTATAAGGACATAGTGTGTATAAGTGTCATAGTGTAAGTGCTATGGATATGTGTGTGTGTGTGTGCGTGTGTGTGTGTGTGTGTGTGTGTGTGTGTGTGTGTAGGTGTTCAAGTTGGGATAGATCCATACATACGTTCAAGTTAGGAACGAAATATGTGACGGGTGGGCCACGAGTGGGCAAAAAATTAGCGTGGGCCAAAATTGACCCATGGTATCTGGCAAGGTCAAGGCCGAAATATCATGGTCAAACAAGGTTAAGACATCAAAAAAGGGCTAAGCCCCTAAAGGAAGGCCAAAAAATTACCGTGGGTCAAAATTGACCCATGGTATCTGGCAAGCTTTGGAGAAAAGGTCAAGGACAAAAAAGGTAAAGACATCAAAAATAGGGCTAAGCCCCAAAGGTGGCTAATTAGGGTGGGCCAAAATTGGCCATGGAAGACCAAAGTGTTGGTCGAAAATTAGGTAGAGCAAAATAACGCAGCTGCACGCAATCATTTGGTGCAACCCCTTCTTCGGAGGGTTGCAAAATTAGGGTTCCGAAAAATTAGGGTTGCCAAAAATTAGGGTTGCCAAAAAATTGGGGTTGCCAAAAAAATTTGGGTTCTCAAAAAAAAGGTCAAGGCCCAAAAAGGTAAAGGCTCAAAAAGGTCAAGGGCGCGTGTCAGGGCAGGTAAAAATCGCGTTGCTATTCTCTCCTTGGGCTTGGCTCCGTCCTACTCGGACGTTAAATGAGTACACCTCCTCCTTGATTAGGGCTCTGCCCGTGAGTGACGGTGTTTATTTCTTTAAAATATATATATTATTATTATGCATATATATATATATTATATATATGTTATTATATATATATATATATATATATATATTATATATATATATATATATATATTAGAGTTATTATTATATATATATATATATATATATATTATATATATATTGGTTAGTTGCTATTATTATTATATTAGTATATATATATATATATATATATATATATATATATATATATATATATATATATATATTTATATATATTATATATATATATATATATATATATATATATATATATATATATATATATTATTATATATATATATATATTACATAGCATATATATATATATATATATAATATTACATACATATTATTATTATTATTATTATGGTATGGTTATTGCTGGTTGGCTATTATTATTATTATTATTATGGATATTATAGTTATTCTTCCTCCCTCGTTATATATATATATATACTTTAATACATACATATACATATTATTATTATTATTAAAAGAGTTAGTTATTATTATCATTACTAAGCATTATTAGTACATATGCATATATTATATACATATTATGTTGTTGGTTATTATACAGTTATTACATATATACTATTGGTTATTACTAAGGTTACATACATACAATAAGGGAGATGAGCAGCAGCTACAGGCGAGAAGAGCAGCATATATATGGTTAGCTGTTACTATACATATTATATATGATATGTTATTATTACATATATTATACGTGTGAATGTTTAATAAAATCAAACTTTCTTAATGTGTAACTGATTACATATGGCAGCGCTGTTGGTGCAAAGAGCATATTATGGCGCATATATATATATTATATTTATACATATATATTACAAGTTGTTAAGTTATACATTGAAAGAGCAAGAAAGATATTATATGTTGGCTACATATATTGTTATATGTTATTATTATATATATTATATATATATATATATATATATGTATGTTATATATTATATATATGTTATATATTATTATTATTAGTTATATACATATTATTATTGGTTATATATACATATTATATATATATGTTTACATATATTATATTATTATTGTTATTATGCTATATATAATATTATTAGTTATATTATGCAAGTATATTATTATTATTGGTTACATATGTACATATTATTATGCTAGTTAAGTTATATTGTTAAAGATAAAGAAGAATATATATTATTATTATATATATATATATATATATATATATATATATATATATATAATATATATATATATGTATTTTTATATATATATATATATATATATATATATATATATATATATATATAATTTTATTCTCTTCTTTAACAATAGTTTTCTCCATTCTTTATAAATTTTTAGAATTATAGTTTCATAGAAAGTTATATATATATATATATATATATATATATATATATATAACATTAATGTAATTCGGATTATTATTATATATTTTGGGATAGACTTTGCATGTGGAAATCTTGTTATTTCGTTCAAATTTAGAACGTGGCATTCTTAAAAGAATTCGATATTATCAAATATAAGTGAAGTTTTATTATCTTATATTGCAAGATTAGATTATTTTGAGATATATTTCCTGGAAAGCCTGGGGTCTTCACTATAACTGAAATATTTAGTTACGTGGGATGATACACTTAAAGTTTAGAACTTCCACTCTAGTCTTCGTTTGAAGGAATCTTGAAAGTAGGAAGTAGTAACCCAATCTTCGTAATATATTAACGATCACCTTGTATTCTTTAGAAAGCATATATATTTAAGAAACCTTTTGAATTGATATTTTATTTCGTGTGCTATTCAATTACACACACACACACACACACACACACACACACACACACACACACACACACACACACACACACACACACACACACACACACACACACACACCATTATAATAGAAGCAAAATATAACAGTGCTAGTTGAACGAGTGCAAAAATATTAGTAACCACATTTTGAAAGTTGCAAAATCCTATATGTTATTCAAATAAAAGTAAATCTGATTTTCTTTTGACCTTAGCGATTACTCCTAACTTCGACTTCGGACATGCCATAACACAAAAACCAACCAATAAACGACACTACTATACTGTTTTTAATATTATATATATATATATATATATATATATATATATATATATATATATATATATATATATATATATATATATATATATATATATATATATATATATATATATATATATATATATATATATATTCTCAATTAGGACCTGTTATGTTTTACGACTCCGTCAGTTTTGATATTTTTTTTTTTTTTTTTTCATATATTTTGAGTATATGATCCTAACAATCAATTTAAGTGGTGACGGACATGATTCAAAAAATATATAGGACCTGTTACGTTTTACGGCTCCGTCAGTTTTATTTTTTATTTTTATTTTTTTAACTAAAGGAATACCCAAGGGTAAACCGCAAAGATGGCAGGAGTCGGAGTCTCTCGGCCTTCCGGGGAACGTAGGATCATTCCTCCGGAGGGCCCCGGAACCCCCGCTCTTTGGTATTTGGGTGTCGCGGGGGTTCCTCCGCCCCTCCCCTACGGGGTATGGAAAACGTCCCCTCTGTCCCCCGTCGGCTCGAGCCCCCTAATATTTTTTATTTTTTTTATTTTTTGTTTTTACATTTTTGTAATAAGCTTTATATGCTGATTCCAAATATGTAATTGGTTTTTCTGTAAGTGTCATACTTTTCGAGATATTTCATATTTAATTTTTTTTACATTTTTGTAATAAGCTTTATATGCTGATTCCAAATATGTAATTTGTTTTTCTGTAAGTATCGTACTTTTCGAGATATTTCATTTTTGAAATTTTTTCTTATATAAATGTGATTTTTAAAAAAATATTTAAATATTTAATTTTAATCATGTCCGTCACCACTTAAATTTATTATTAGTATCATATATACTAGCAATATGTTAAAAAAAAAAAAAAAAATCAAAACTGATTGAGTCGTAAAACATAACATTTCCCTCAATTATGTGTGAATGAGTTTTCTCCATATCGATTGCATGGATTCGAAT
>JABUQX010063702.1:0-2500 GCA_015478945.1 Trachelipus rathkii | reverse complement strand
ACCACACTGAGTGGTTGGGCTCCTCTCACACTGATGCAGGCGGGGAGGAGGCCAAAACATTCAGTATTCTCAACGATCTGGAACAGTTAATTAAGGAACCTACACATATTCCAGATCGTCCTAACCAATTCTTGAATACGCTAGACTTATGTTTCACCACTACTCCTTCTCGTTATAAATACACCATTTCTCCTCCTATTGGTAACTCTGACCACAATCTTGTAGCTCTTAATTACAATACTTTTTCTCCAGCAGCTCCACCATGCCCTAAACGTAATTTCTGGCACTTTAATCGGGCTAATTGGGGAAATTGCGTTGTTTTTTGGCTAACTACTCTTGGAATAAATCCTGCTTTGACTCGGGGGATGCCTCGGTCACCGCTGAAAAGGTGGGGGCCGTAATCACCGATGGGATGAGCAGGTTCATTCCATCTTCAACTAAATCTTTTTCTCCCAAAATCTATGGTTCGGATGGAGCTTGTTCTCGCGCCATTCACAGGAGAGAGACATTGCGTATCGGGCATGGAAAAAATCTCATTTCCTATTACTCTTACTAATTTTCATTCTGCTCGGAATCGTTGCAGGGATATTTATTCGACAGGCTAAGTGTACTTTCACTAAACGAAAGTGCGTTAGCCTCTTGGTTTTCCTTCTGATAAAAATTTCTGGCCCCTTGCCAAAAACATTCTAACTTTGAAACTTCTTCTAACTTAAACTAAACTGATCTCTTGTCTCCCTCTGAAAAGGCCAATCCTTCGGCCTCCTTTTTCACCCACTTACCCCTGGACGATTCCTTGGCATACCTCCCTCCTACTTCTTTTCTCCCTCTCAGGTTTCCTATGTTTACCTGTGATCACACATGATCGTGTGCATGGATCTTGAGATCTATGAACGCCAGGAAGGTTGGGGTGGCCCGATGGCATTCTCCCGTGTTTTGAGGGGAGTGTGCTCGAGCTGGCGCTCTGTCCCGTCTGTTCAACTCTACTCTCTATGTCTTAATACTACTACTTTTCCTCAGTGTTGGAAGCGCTCACATGTCCAACCGATCCTGGAAAAGGTATTGCCTTGATCCTTCTAACTATCGCTCTATATAGCCCTCACTTGTATTCTATCTAAAATCTTTGAAACTCTTCAACTCTCATTTCCTGGATCATCTGGAGTCCCATCCCCTCTTTCAGATCATCAGTATGGCTTTCTACGCTCGAGGTCTCAACTGGTGACCTACTTTCCTATCTAACTGATTTATGATTTACTTAATTAGAGCCTGATGAGGCTTGGCGGCGACCCCGCGCTGGCTGGCCCGCCGGCGTCACCGTTTCGTTCCCTTCCTCTTTTGGCTTCCTCCTTTCTCTTTGCTTACTCTTGTCTTGCAGTTTTCTCTCCGATCGCTCTATATCAGCACTCTTCGTTGATGGAGCGGCCTCTTCCTCCTTTCCTATTAACTGTGGTGTTCCGCAAGGTTCTGTTTTATCTCCAACTTTATTCCTACTTACTTTTCATCAACTATCTCCTCAGCTGTCTTTCCAATTCTGTTCACTCTTATGCTGATGACTCAACCCTCCACTCTTTTACTCACTTCAAATCTGCTCCTTGCTTCTAGAGTTGCCTTCGTCTTCAGATTTCCGATTATATCCCTTGTTGATCTGATGGGGATTTCCAGGGTCACCGCAACCTCGTAAAAATTCAACTCTTTAAAAACTCAACTTCTCCATATCTCCCTCTCATCCCACCTTTCCTATTTCCTTCGACGGCTCTAACGTCTCCCCTGTGAATAAATAACATAAACATTCTTGGTCATAACATGCAAACAACAAATTATCTTTAAACCCTTACATATTTCTATGGCTGCTAAGGTGGCTCCCAAAGAAGCTTGGAGTTCTGTTCAGGTTGTGGAATTTTTCCTCTGCACAGCTACTCCAGTTATATAAGGCCTTATCTCGCCCTTGTATGGAGTACTGTTCTCACATTTGGGCTCCGGCTCCACCCCTTCTATCGGATAGGGTTGAGTCTAAAGCTAAGAGTAATAAACTGTTCCCTACTTTCAAAACTCTCTTGACCCTCTATCTCTTGCGACGTGACGTTGGCGCACTATCTCTTCTCTACAGGTACTACAGCGGTAGATGCTCTTGGGGAGTTAAGGCTCGCATTCCACCCCTCAATTGCGTCGCCTTCTGCAATACAGGCAGGTGCCATGCTTCCGCATGAATTTTGGTGAGTATTGAGAACCCTCAGACTTGTCTTTCGCTGTTGTGGTGCCTCTTTCTTTCCAGCTACTTTTGTTCTGTGGCCTTCCTCTGTTTTTCCAACTATATTTAATCTTCCTCTCTTTTTACCTTACTGCTTCTGCGCCTTCACCTGAGAGATTTGTCTTAGGCTGGGGATTGGGTGGTTTTTTTTCTTGTTTTATTTTCCGCCCCTCCTTGAAAAGGGTCGGCCCGTGAGTGGTGGTTAACTGTAATATATATATATATATATATATATATATATATATATTGAAGTAT
>JABUQX010063701.1:55000-57500 GCA_015478945.1 Trachelipus rathkii | reverse complement strand
ACATATTAACAGTACAACTAATAATTACTATAATACTTATACTCACTAGAACTATACAGTTATTGCATACATATAACGTTACCAACTATCCGTATTACTATGAAACTATATATCATATTATATATATAACTTAATAATACGAATATATATATATTAATTACTTAAGAAAATTTTTAACATTTATATGAATAACTAATTATAATTATACTTACATTACTAACCAATAACTATATATTACTATATATAATATATATATACTATAACATATTAATTATCTTATTAATAACGTATTAATATATATATATTATATATAATATATATATAGATATATATATACTATATATATATATATATAATATATATTATATATAATCGATATATACGTACAGTATAATAACTTATCATATTATGTATTATACTTAATACTAGTATTATATAATATGGATACTATAACTATACTTATAATATATACCCTCATATACCATGAATATACTATAAATATATCATATATATATCACTCTACTATACAACATTATATCGAGTCTACCGTAATCATAATAGATTATTATCTCCATATACTACCTATATAGAGGTGTTAGCAGACGCAATATCGAGCAATCAACATCCGTATACGGCGGATTACGTACCGCATTCTATCCTTCTTACTTTTCTTACTTCCCCCGATATCACCGTCACTTCAAAGGTTTCTTGTTCGCGCCCGATTCAGCGGAATGTAGAATATTCATCTTCAAAGATGCTAATTATGGAGATAACGTGCTCTCAAGCCGAACTGTCAGTACTCTCAATCGACCCAGATAATGTAGGTCTTGGAACAGCGACTTTACCTTAGATAGCTAATAGTATATATCAAGCACGATTATAACCTATATACTTATATAGATATAATATCTTACTATCGATACATATACCTATTAATATAATATTCAGAATAATAATATCACTTCATAATCCACTATACTACATACATCTAATATATATATAATATATAACAATAAGTATACTAACCCTAAATCTACGTAGCTTAATACATATATTAAATATATATAGTTAACAAGTATAGGAACTCTTAGAAAATGATGACAGCAAAACACATCATGTCAGAGAGAGATAGATAACGATAGCGATTTCAGCAACTGTGCAAACACTCGATGACGCATGTGTCAGATTAGCAAAACGTCTTAGTAAATATGCCTACAATACAAAAACCCAAATTTCTTGAAATACGCTGATCTATTTCAACGTAGAGCGGTGAGGTCTTTACATGAGCGTAAGTTGTTACTCTGTGATTAATGTATTGTAGTGGAGCAATATGGTCTGGAATAAGAGGTACTAGATCATAAAATACAATCGTGTTATCAGAATGGCAATCTGAAGCGCGTGTTATGTGTGAGACAGATATGATTAAAATTGAGAAACTATGGACGTAGTTGAAGAGTTGTGTGGTGGAAGAAAGTGAATTAATGAGAGAATAAAATGAAAGCGTACGTTGAAATGGTTTTGCTAATGGAAAGGGTTGGATGGATCAGCTACTCGGATTGGTTCAAGCGGCACTAATATATAGGGGTGTGGACGCACCAACAAATCCACATAAGGGGTGATTGGTTGGGAACGACCGGGCTAAGGACATGCCTGGAGGAGAGAAAGGGAATTTGCAGGAAACGAAAAGAAAAGTGCATAATAAGAAGTGATATGTGCGGTGCTGTGAGGTAAGTTATGGTTGTGGCCCACCGGGCCAAGGGATGAGCCCCAACTGACGAGATGCCATAGTGAGGGTCGGTCCGGTCCAATGAAGCTCTAGGGTGATTTTCTGACTGCGACGAGTTCTCACTAATAGGTATAAAGGGGCTATAAGGCTAAGCTTTCTTTTCAACTTGTCATGCCTCTTCTACTCACTTTTTGTTTCCGGTGCATGTTACGCACTTTACCCCCAGTCTTGGGAAAGAAGATGGATGATATACTATATATTATATATAAAACTAGCCCTAACTAGCCCTAAAACTAGCCATATATATATATATTAAAATAATCACTATACTACTATACATACTTATTTAACATGTACATAATAGTATACTATATAACTACTTTATAACTACATATATTATAACTAGTATATAACTAACGTGTACTATCAACCATATATATACATATACGCTTATAAATATTATAGATTATATATACATATTATATAGTATTATGAATATAAATATTAGATCGCCCACTGTAGTATATTTATCCCTATATGAGAAGTACATCATTATATATATATAAGCCGTACAACTACTTATATATTATTTATATATATATTACTAGGTATAGTATCATATATATATATAAATATATATATATATATATATGAATATATTATATATATACATATACTGATATATCTATAATCTATTAGTATATATAACTCAATATATAAGTATAATATACTATTATAATTATTACTAAGATTGCTGATCAATAATACAATATC
>JABUQX010063701.1:37500-45000 GCA_015478945.1 Trachelipus rathkii | reverse complement strand
GTATGTATGGTTTATTAGTTTTGGTTGAATGAAAACTAATTGAAATATACGTGTCAATGCCAAATAGAATTACATTGGTTGTGCGAACTGCATACTTAATCAGTATTCATTTCACAGGGAATCAAAGAGTTACGTCCGCAGATCTGACCAGATAACAGCACCAAATTATGAACGTCTCCCCACTGAAGGTGGAAGTCCTTACGGTTGAAGATTTGAAGAGACAGAGTGCATTCAGAGATAGGAAGGTAATAATAATAAGTGGAATATGGATCAACTTTAACAGCGTAAAGAGAAGAATTGGAAGCTAAGAAAAGATCTATTATATTAAATTTATCTCCAAGACTATCAAGGATACGAGTAGGGTGGGGGTGTGGGTGGGGGTGGGGGTGCACCTGTTGCTCAAAGTTGTTTTGAATAGAAAAACAATAAACGAGTTCATAGCTGCATCTTGAGAATAAATAGGGATGCCATTGTCGATGATGAACATTGAAATCGCAGATAATTATGATTTATATGGTACGAGTAATGTTAATTAATTATTATTATTATTATTATTTTTATTATTATTATTTTTATTATTATTATTATTAATAATAATAATAATATTATTATTATTATTATTATTATTATTATTATTATTATTATTATTATTATTATTATTATTATTATTATTATTATTATTATTATTATTATTATTATTATTATTATTATTATTATTATTATTATTATTATTATTATTATTATTATTATTATTATTATTATTATTATAATTATTTATTATTATGTATTATTATTATATTAAATATTAATTATTATTATCTATTATTATTATTATTATTATTATATTATTATTATTATTATTGCCATAAAAATTCACGTTCCTTTCTTGAGTTTCATCAAAATGTTGACGGGTAAAGTTTTAATTTCCTCACTCAAACAAAGGAATTGTTTGCGCATATTATTTTAATTCTTGACCAAAATAATAATAATAATAATAATAATAATAATAATAATAATAATAATAATAATAATAAAATAATATATAATTAATAATAATAAGAATAATTATATTCATGTTAATAATAATATGACAATAATATAATAATAATAAAATAATAATAATAATAATAATAATAATAATAAATAATAATAATAAAATTCCAAAATGCTTTATTTCAGAAAATAAACAATTTGCATTATTAAGTTTAACATACAGTTATAGCATTTAGTTTAGCATAATACAATGCTTAATGATAAACAATTTCTGAAAGGGGGCTACTAATTGCAACACAATGTTGTATCCTTTGAGCCACAAAATAATATAAGTACAATTAAATTTAAGTAATTGGATTTACGAATTGAGCTTAATGTAATCCCAAAACCAATTTTAATACAGTAAGAATACATAATATTAGCAAAATAATAACAATCAACATTATAATAATACTGATAATAATATTTACAAAAATAATAGAGTTATATTTAATAATAATAATAATAATAATAATAATAATAATAATAATAATAATAATAATAATAATAATAATAATAATAATAATAATAATAATAATAATTGGAATTGGAATTGGAAATGCTTTATTCAGAAGATTACAATATACATTATTAAGTTTAACATTATTAACAATATTTAGTTGTAGTAAATACAAAACTTAATGGTATACAATTTCTGAAAGGGGGCTACTAATTGCAACACAATTTTGTGTCCTTTGAGCCCCAAAATAATAAAATTTAATTAAATTTAAGCAATTTGGTTTAAGGATTGAGCTTAATGTAATCCCAAAACGAATATTAATACAAATAGAATACATAATATTAGCAAAATAATAAGAATAAGTGTAAAAATAATATCAATAATAATATTTATATATATATAATAGGGATGAGTTATAATAATAATAATAATAATAATAATAATAATAATAATAATAATAATAATAATAATAATAATATAATAATAATAATAATAATAATAATAATAATAATAATAATAATAATATAATAATGTTCTTAAAATAGGGTAGTAGAGTAAAAATAAAATATCATAATTAATAAAAATAATAATAAATAATAATAATAATAATATAATAATGATCTAATTAATGCCCCTTTCAATCCTAATAATATTTTTTAAAATATTAAAATAATTAAAAAATCATTATAATAAATAATTAGAATAATAATAATTAATAATAAAATAATAATATAATATAATAAATAATAATAATAATATTGTTAAAGTTACTTTTATTATGACAAGAATTAGCCAATTAGACCCAGAATTAACGATTATAATACTGATAATAATCATAAGACTAATAATAATAATAAATGGATATAAAAAAATTAATAATGAATAATAATAATAATAATAATAATAATAATAATAATATAATTAATAATAATAATAAAATAATAATAATAAAATATATAATAATATAATAATAATAATTAATAATAATAAAAATAATAATAATAATAATATATAATAATTTAGAATGATAATAATAGTAATAATTTAGTAAATAAAAATAATAATAAATAATGATAATATTCATATATTATTAATTAATAATAATAATAATAATAATATAATAAAAGCAAAAAGCAATAATAATAATAATAATAATAATAAATAGTATAATAACCAATCCATAATATTTGAAATAAATAAAATAGTACTAATGGTATAATAATAATAATAATAATTATTATTAATAATAATTGTAATAATAATAATAATAATAATAATAATAATAATAATAATAATAATAATAATAATAATAATAATAATAATAATAATAATAATAATAATAATAATAAAATAATAAGTGATAATAATAACAATAACAATAATAATAATAATAACAATAATAATAATAATAGTAATGATAATTATAATCATAATAATTATAATAATAAAAGCAACTACGACAAATACAACAAAATTAATCACAATCACAATTACAATCATAATTACATCTAAAAATTACAATAATTTCAATATAATTATATTAGCTACAATCATGTTTACAACAATAGAAATAATAATAATAGTAATAATAATAATAATAATAATAAGTATAATAATAATAGTGATAATAGCAATAATAATAATAATAATAATAATAATAATAATAATAATAATAATAATAATAATAAATAATAATAATAATAATTATAGTAATTATAATAATAATAATAATAAATAACAATAATAATAATAATAATAATAATAATAATAAATAAATAGTAAATAATAATATAATAATAATAATAATAAATAATAATATAATAATAATAATGATATAATATATAATACATAATAATAAAAATAAATAATAATAATAATAAATAATAATAATAATAATAATATAATAATAATAATAATAATAATAATAATAATAATAATAATAATAATAATAAAATAATAAGTGATAATAATAAATATAATAATAAATAATAATAATAATAATAATCAATAATAATAATAATAATAATAAATAATAAAAATAATAATAATAATAATAATAATAATAACAATAGAATAATAATAATAATAATAATAATAATAATAATAATAATAATAATAATAATAATAATAATAATAATAATAATAATAAAATAATAATAAATAATAATAATAATAATAAAAATAATGGTAATGGTAGTAGCTAGATTTTAAGTAGGTTTAATTCCTGGGTTAGGTATTTATTAATATTTATTTAGATAATATGTTTTTAATTTTTTAGTAAAAGATTTGGTAGAGTTTTCGGTTTTGATATCTTGTGGCATTGAGTTGAAAAGTTTAGCTGCTTTATAGCTGACGCTTTGAGTGGCTTTTTTAAATCTACAGAGAGAGAGACAGAGACAGAGACAGATACAGAGACAGAGATAGGCTACGCGCCTTGCTTGGTTTGAATGAAAATTTGCTAGCAAGAAGTCACATGCATTGTTATGGATAATTTTATGTATCTCTTTCAGGAGTAATATATTTAGCAAGTCTTTAAACTGCAATATCTTTAGGTTTTTGAATAATGGTTGTGTATGGCTGTAAAAGTCTCTTGTATTGCTAATGAGGCGAATAAATCGCTTTTGGGTTACAATAACAGGGTGGATTACTGAGTTATAATAAATAGGAAGACAGTAAAGTAAGTGAGGGTGTATTAGTGAATAGTATAATTTCCTAAGAATGTAAAGAGGTACAAAATTTCTTAATTTTATTAGCATATACATGTATCTCGACAGTCTGCTAACTAGGTTATTAATATGTTCTTTAAATGTCAGTTTATTATCGATTGTTAATCCAAGTATTTTAGCATTTGCAGCCCTATTCAGTTCTATATTATTAATTTTAATTTTTAAATCGTTAATTGGTTTGTTGCTAAAAATTATGTAAGATGTTTTATTTAAATTTAAAGATAGCTTATTAGCATCTATCCATTTCATTATTTTTGTTAATGTGTCTGTTGCTTTACGGGATAGAGACTCGGCATCTTTTTCATTTATTAAAATGGAGGTATCGTCAGCAAAAGAGACTGAAAAAGCGTCATGAGACTTAATCAGATCATTTGTATATAGAGTAAATAAAAACGGTCCAAGAATTGAGCCCTGGGGTACGCCGATTGATGTTTGAAGTGTGGTTGAATTAGTTTCATTTAGTTTTACGTATTGAGATCTCTCTTTTAAGTAGCTTTTAAACCATTGTAAGTTTGTTCCTTCAAAGCCCATTTTGTTCATTTTACTTAATAGTATGTCATGATCAATCATGTCAAAAGCTTTTGTGAAATCTAATAATAATAGCAGGGAGGAGTTTTTATTTTCTATATTTCTGTACAGTTTTTCGGTTAAGCAAATGAGGGCATCAGCAGTTGAACGTCCTTTTCTAAATCCAAATTGTGAATCATTAAGAATATTGTTTGATATAAAATATTCTGTTAACTGATTGAAAACTAATTTCTCAAATATTTTACTAATCGTGTTTGTGATAGCTATTGGTCTATAATTTTTTGCTAGGCAAAGGTCTCCTTTTTTAGGTATAGGGATCACTTTTGCTGTCTTGAATATATTTGGGAAAATTCCTGTCAAAAATGATTCATTGAACAAGTGTTTTAAAGGGGTGGCTATTATGTCAGCTGAGAGTTTGAGGATGTGATTGGGGATAGAATGAACATCACATTTTTTGTTTTTTAATCCGGCGATTACCTTTTTTACCTCCGGGACGGTGATGGGAATAAAGGAAAAATGAGACTCGTAGTCTGGGAGAAAAGTTTCATATGATGTTTGACAAGGGGGTTTGTCTCTCAAGATTTGCTTACCGACGTTTACGAAGTATTCGTTTAGTCCGTCTGCGATCTTATTTTGGTTGGTTGTTAACTGATTGTTTAAATTCAGTTCTTTTATACATTGTGAGTTTTTTTTTGTTATTGTTGATTAATTTATTGATTAAACCCCAAGTGGCCTTCGAGTCTTTGTTGCAATCCTGGAATTTGTTAGAGTAGTGTTTTCTCTTTGCTTTCTTAAGAACTGCCTTTAATTGTTTATCATATGCGTTATATACTTGGAATGGTATAATTTTGTTTTTAAAGTTTCGGTAGAGTTTATGTTTTTGGTTGATAGAGTTTAGCAAAGCTGGTGTTAGCCATGGGTTTTGAATTCTTTTTAGCACCAAGTTTTTTCGTTTTAATTGGGAATGATTCGTCGTAGCATTTATTTAATATATTTACGAACGAGTTGAATTTTTCTTCGATGCCTATGTTCTCACTGTATGTGAATGAAAAGTCAATTTCATTCATTTTGTTTATGTATTTCAGCCTTTGATGTTCACCATCTAGTCTGTATTTTATGGTGGTGAAATTTTGAGTTTTATTAATAGCAATTTTTGCAAGACATGGAAAGTGATCGGACATATCACTTTTTATTACGAAGGTTTTAACGTTCCAGTTTAGGTTCCCCCAGATATGATCTATTAAGGACGGACATCTATTTTCGACGTTGTTTGGACGTGTAGGTAGTGTTATGTAATTGACGAAACCATTTGATAACATTAAGTTTGAGAGAGAGTTAGCCCGATTTGCAATGTTCTCGTTGGATAGATCAATGTTGAAATCACCCGCAATTATTACTTTAGAATTAAGAAAATGTGTTTTGATAATTTCTTTGAGAGCATTTATGAACTCTGTTTTAGATGAATTTGGGGGTCGATAGACTCCCATTACAATTAGTTGATTCGATTTCATTTTAATGCGAGTTGCTAGTGCCTCTATGTGTGGGTTGACGAGTGAAATTATGACTTCATGAGATGTAACAGAAGCCCATTTTTTTAAGTAAAGTGAAACTCCCCCACCCCGTTTGTTAGTTCGAAATGCATGTGTTTCAGTATATCCTGGGATCGGGTATAACCCGTTGTTATGTTCATTCAGAAATGTTTCGGTTAGTACTATGCAGTCAATTGTGATATTTTGGTAACTTAGATAGTCCAGAAAAGTATTGTGATGTTGTTTAAGACTTCTGATGTTGTGGTGGAGAAGAGAGAAGTGGCTCAGTTCAGGTGTCTTTCGATGTTTCAATATGTCCGGATAGATATATTCAGAGGCTTCTGGAATTATGTTTGGAAGTGAAATAATAATAATAATAATAATAATAATAATAATAATAATAATAATAATAAATAATAATAATAATAAATAATAATAATAATAATAATAATAATAATAATAATAATAATAATAATAATAATAATAATAATAATGATAAAAATTAACAGTAATAGTAATTATAATAATAATAATAGTAACAATAATTATAAATTGTAGTAATTCAAGATAATAATTCTACTAATAATGCCAGCAATTTTTAAGGGTAGTTATGCTAATGTAACAACAGCCAAGACAATAGTGGTTATTAAACTGATAGTGAAGATAATTGCTGTAAATATTAAATGACAATAATAATAATAATAATATAGTTGAATAAATATAATAATAATAATAATAATTAAATAATAATAATAATAGTAATAATTATTAATATAATAGTAATAATAATAATAAATAATAAAATCATAATAATAATAAATATAAATAATAATTAATAATAATAATAATAATAATAATAATAATAATAATAATAATAATAATAATAATAATAATAATAATAAATAATAATAATAATAATAATAATAATACATGTTAATGGTATAATAATATAAAGAATAATAACGATATCAATATTGTCAATAAATTAAAAATAATAATAAGAGTAATAATAATAAATAAATAATAATATAATAATAATATAATAATAATAATAGTAATAATAATAATAATAAATAACATTATTGTAATGATAAAAATCAGAATAAAAATCAAAAATAAGAATAAATATAGTAATAAGAATAAATATAATAAGAATAATGAAAATAATATTGATAATAATAATATATAATAATAATAATAATAATAATAATAATAATATATAATA